>JBBBDQ010000955.1:1650000-1655000 GCA_037127315.1 Ascarosepion bandense | reverse complement strand
TTAAATTTTTTCATAGATGTTACCGTTCTTTTTTTTTACAATAATCTTGATTACAATTTTTATAGCTTTTATGCATTATTCTCGGTTGCGGTACGAGGCACTTTTTTTTAGCTAATTATAGCTGTCAGTTGTTAAGTACATTTAAAAAAAAATCTTACAATGATGTTTTCCACGCTCAAACCCCAAGTGCCACTCGAGATAGTGAATTACAGAGGAAGAGGCACGGTTCACGGGGTTATGTGGGGAAGATAGCGGCTAACTTGAATTCAATAAAATAATAGGGATCAGAGAAGCATCATATTGGGAGCCTGTTCCACAAAAAAGCCGTTCGTGGAAAAATGTGCTAGTGGAACTTATATCACACCAGTGGAGTTCGAAGAGAATGATGATGTTTCCGTACACTGTCTGTGAAAGTTAGGGTTGACCGAACTAAGAAATGTAGTTCGCCTGAACACTTTCGTAGGGTGTTCATTATGGTGCCTTGGATATCACTCGGAACGAGAAATAGGAGAGCAGAGTTTGAATCCCAGTTAAATTAGTGGCATTCACATACGCGGAAAGGGATGCATCCGTTGCTTCTCCCTCCAGTTATGGGTTAGATAACAGGACAGATTGGGTTCTATAGTCTTGGTTGGCAACCAGTCTACCGCAAATTTTAAATGCCAACCTTCCGCAGGAAAATCTGCTGCCATGCCAGTCATGTCTCTTTTGAGACATGATCGCCCAAGCGTGTATTACGTATGGTACTTGACTGACTGACTTTCTGTGGAAATAGCGATAGAGTAGCTAGAGGCATGCGGCATTTCATTCATGAGCAAGGGGTTGTAGTGTGGAAAATAATTCATCATTTACAAGTACATAGAGACTCTTTTAGACCCTGTCGAAATTGGAAAGCAGTATATGGTAGCAGTACTCTAGTTTCCGACTCATCTAGCCTTTGTAAAAATAGAGGAGAGCAGAAGGAAACATATACTAATTCAGAGAGGTGGACAAGTGTGCTTGCTCAAAACTGATCGCTCAATCCGTAAGCAAGCCTCGTTGCCGAAGCAAGGGTATTTGCTATCTTTCCACCAAGGTAGGTGTGACACAAGGTCGATTTATGTGGAAATTCTGAGCCCTTAAACTCAGCCTTAAATATCCCGTAGACGCAGCTTAAGGTGGGGTCGGTGTTCTTTTCTGCTTGGACGCGGAGAGCGAAACAAGAGTGCTTGCTCAAGACTGATCGCTCAATCTATAACCAAGCCTCGTTGCCGAAGAAAGTCACAGGTATCTCCTATGCTCACTATTTATGGCTACTAATGTAGTCAGTCCACATAGGTGAAGTGACTGTGGGACATTCCATTACAACACTTTTCTACAAATATTTTCATGGCAACTGCTCTGAGGAAATTCGTTCCCCTGGTACTTCGTTCACGTGGATTTAAACATGCTATTTAATTGGCTGCGAATTCAGTTTGAATTCGCAGCATTCACTTACGCAGAAATACCCTCGGGAAAGGTAGTAATCCGTCGCTTCTTCCTCCAGCTATGAGTTAAATAGCTGGACAAATGGGTTCTATATCCTTGGCCGGCAACCACTTTTCTACAGGAAGTAATGGAAACCTACTCTGGGAAAACTTATGCCCAGTCAGTCATTTTTCATGTGTGGCACTTGATTGTATTATATTAGCATCAAAGTCCCATCCTTTAACGTTGAAATAAATAAATGCAACTTCCACTTCTACTCGAAAAGTTTATTTTCTCGCTCTTCCCGCTTGTGGAAATCCCTTTTGTTTACTTGTTTCCCTGATATCTACAATCTTTAAAAATTTAAATGCATCGTCAATTGACATCTTTCTTCTTGAATGTCATTCATTTGTTATCTTTTCATTATAACCCCCTGTAGCCAGTTGTTTCTCTTACTGTAATTCCCTGTGCACTAGTGACGGTCCCGCCTTGGTTGGGTTGAAATGATTAAACACACACACACACACACACATATATATATATATATATATATATATATATATATATATATATCAGTATGCTACTAAAGTACACAATGTTGCAAGGAAAACGATATGAAAGAAGAACATTCTAAGATTCTTAAAAATATCAAACTTGAATATTAAAATATTAACATAGAATTTTTGAGGATAAACTTAAATACGGTTCAAAATAATACAGACGAATCAAAAATATAATCCTATTTTCTTCAGCCAATATACAATTCTAATAATATCTCTTCTGAAAAAAGATCCTTCAGTGAAATGAAAATCCGCATTTGGAAAATTTCAGAGAATGAAAAAATAAAGATAATTAGAAAAAATGGAAAGGAGAATGCGAAACAAGTTAACTCTTTAATTTTAAAAAACCTAGAAGATTATAAAAACTTAGTTAATGCTCAGAGAAACTAATATATCATGAGAATTAGAAACCAAATTAATGACGAGATATTTGTAATATGAAATGTGCGGAAGTGTGGAGAGAAGTAAAAAATATAATATCAGACAAGCGAATCGAAAACAGAAGAAATGCCCTGGTCTCAAAAAAACACTTAAAATACCACTTCAACTCTGAAGATGCCCGTGGAAAAAAAAAAAAACATAGACCAATCCACATTTGAGCACCAGAAAATTATTTTTTGAGCGTAACTAGTAACGAAGCTAATGAAGAGAAATCTATAAAAGCGTTAAACAGTAATGACAAATTATCACGTGATACTGAGGCAGAACTTTTGAAAATAAAAAAATAAAAAACAAGTTTCTCAGTTTCAGCAAGGAAGTCCTGAATCGCATCATAAAAATGTCTTTTATATCCCGTATTAATATATTCGGGTTAAAAAACGGTACTCCTTCAAAGAACTTTACATTTACATATACATTCCAACTCAGTCAGTTATTATGAAAGTATTACTGAACATTTTGTTTCGAAGGCTCTCACCGTTCTATGAATGTCAGCCTCCTTACAGTCCAATTTAGTTTTATTTTTCTTGTAAGGGAGGTTCTAGGCACGGTCAGGTCGGCAATGTCGGGTAAAAGGTCACATCATAAGCATAGCAGACGCTTCACATATTTAAAGATGAAATCAAGTTTATAGTTTATTTATTAAGATTAAATTTAAAATATATTAAAGAATAAAGATTTCTGGGGTTTTTTTTTGCAACAATGGTAAAAATTATATTTATTAATTAGCTTATTATATTTAGTTACGTAGTCATCGGAATGTTTTGTTCTGTATAAATGTTTGTTATGAGTTCCGCCTCTTGAATTTTTTAAAGAAAGAAATATTTTTGTGCAAATGTCTAGTTGATGTTCTTACATGCGTACACGATATTAGTAAATGTTCTCATAATTTTTTTTTTGTTGCCGAACACCGTTGAGGAAGAGAAGAAAATTCAATTTGTTGTGGCCGAACAGCTGTGAGGAAACAGGAGAAAAGAGGTGAGAGGGTAAAATAATTCAGGTTGGCCGGACGTCATAAGGGAGACAGCTATAGGCCTCTGAAGAGAGAAAGGCAAAATCACGCGCATTTAATCATTTTGACTACCAAGAATTGAAACAACTTAGAATATATTTCCTATTTTCTGGTTGGTCAATATATATTTATTTAGGATTGCATTTTATCAAATTTTATCGGAAGTTAATCGTTCGAGCCTAATGCGCAAATCTCAAAATATATTATTATGTTTTAAGCTGTGAATGAGGTAACTTCTTGTTTCTGTTCATAGTATCACTGTAACGGGGGCACATACACACACCCACACTGATATATATATATATATATATATATATATGAAAACAACTGCAGGAAATTGCAGTTCTCCAATATAAAATTGCGTACCTGCTATGTTGACCTCTTAACAGCATACAAACACACAAATAGAAACTTCCTTTTATCATCCATTAGAAATCATCTTCTCAAGCCTGGCGCCATTGATCTGATTGGTCTCGATCTGATAGAGGAACTCTATCGTTCCACAAAGTCGAAAATGTCTGGTGAAGGCTCCAAAGCAAATCATTTGAAATCTTGGGGGTTTTCAACATCAGTAACAACTAAAATTGATATCACATGGACCTCGAAAGGAAAATTACTACTTAATCAAGAGGTTAACGTTCTACATTACTTAAAACAAAACGTTAGAAAGGAAACTGCCATCAATACTGGGAAGAGCAATAACAGCTACTGAACTTGAGAAACCTAGTCTCAAAAAATTATTTTCCAATAGCTTTAAAACGTGTTCAAAGAAAAGGTTAGGAAGGGAGCCTACATTTACTGAACCCGAGAAAACCAATTTCCCGATAAAGTTATATATAAAAAAGGTTTTATAAATTTCAAACGTATATAGTAGATAGCTCGGTCAATGAATACCGAATGTCACCTTATATTACGCGGCTCGTTCAAAAGTTTATATGTGTCACCTGGAAAAAGTTCGAGAAATAAGACAGTTTTTCAATATTTTTCAAAATAGTCTTCCCCTCACTGATATTAATGCACTCGTTCTATCAATTCTTAAGCATTTCAATCCGATCACTAATAAAGTGACGTCCTGCTTCTCCAGAAACTTCTCTACAGCACAAATGATCTTCATCATTAATTTCAAAATAGCGACCATGCAGGTAGAGTTTGAGTTTAGGGAATAGGAAGAGGTCATATGGAGCTAAGACTGGTGAGTAAAGGAAATGGCATAGCAACACAAAGCCACATTTATTGTTGTAACCTGAGGGGTATGCACGAATGTGTTATACTGGAGCAATACCACACCTGACGTCAGCTTCTCTGTGTTTCGACTTTATTGTTTATTAAACTTGATCGTTACATTCCGTTATCTTTATTCTGATGCATAGCACTGTCCATTAATAGTTGTTTTTAGCTAGTCTATCATAATTATGCATTCAGAATCGCATCTATCTGGAAAGAATCAGTCATACTCCTAAAAAGTGCAGCAAATTGCTGAAATAACCTTTCACTTGGTGGTACAAGCACCAAATTTGGTATACATTTGCTTCAGAACATATTCT
>JBBBDQ010000955.1:1510000-1647500 GCA_037127315.1 Ascarosepion bandense | reverse complement strand
TGTTGTTTAATTGTACTCTGATCAGAAAGATGACATGTAAGTCTCCGGGAGAGCGTGGTTGTAGTAAAACCAATATATGTACTGGTTTTTTTATTAGCATCAGAGATGCAATCTCTGAATGGGCATGTAAATTGGTACACTACATTGATTTTTTGTAGAGAATTTAGTTTAGTGCTTGTAGGGTTATTAGAGACTATGAGGTCAATTGTTTTGAATTTTTTATAATATATAATGAGTTTAATTTGATTATTACTATCCACGCTCTCCCGTAGACTTACATGTCATCTTTCTGATCAGAGTACAATTAAACAACATTTCTCTGAAAAACATATCAAATATATCATATATATATATATATATATATATATATATATATATATATATATGATATAGAATGAAAAAACAGAAATTATAACTAGGTGTAACCATACCAAAAATACCTATCAGGTTCATACAAACATGGATGAAAACATTAAAATTACTTGTAATTTTAAAACTTGTGCGTTTAAAAAACACAGTTATGTAAGCGTTCTTAAAAGAAAGGGTAAACGGTCAAAATAGTTATTGCAAATCACCTGAAGACACCACTCATGGTAGAAACATAGGTCGCATAATAACTCCTTTACAAATAGAAAATATTAAAAACTTCTACAATATATTTTTACTGAACACTTTTTAATAGAAATGTGCACTGGTCTAATTTTATTATGACAACAAATAAAGCAATTAAGCAATCAATATATATGATAAAATATAGATTCTATGTACGCTATATTTATGGCTTAAAATGATCAGTATCAAGGACAAAGTGTATGTAAATATAAAAGTAAATACTCAAGAAAACACCCAGGGGTGACAGTCTGTTACATGTTTATATAAAATCATCAGGCCATGACTATTGCTTAAAAACATGAAACAGACTGCTCCGATAAATACTGCATTCAATGTTCATATATATATATATATATATATGTATATATATATATATATATATATATATATATATATATACATGCAGTGTAGATATAAAAGAATCCAAAGGAGTATACTGTACATAAAGCGGTAGGATAACTCTCTAGGAGAATTCTAAATATATATGTATATAAATACATATAGAGCAAATATATGTAAAAATTAAAACAGACACGTTATTTCATGGAATAACGTGTCTGTTTTAATCTTTATATATATATATATATATATACTTTTGCATATATATATACATATATATATATATATATACATACATATATACATATATATATACATCTACATATAAATATATATATATATACATATATACATATATATATATACTTTTGCATATATATATATATATTTATACTTTTGCATATATATATATACATATATGCATATATATATGTACTTTTGCATACACACACACACACACACATATATATATATATATATATATATATATATATATATATATATATATATGTAAAAGTATATTCAGTTATAATCCGAGGAAAGGAGCAGTATGGCTAAATAAAGAAGACAAGAGGAAAACTATATTTGCTTTCCCTACGCGTTTGGTCCTTTGATGAATTTTATCATTTCATCTCTTTGCCTTGATAAAGTCCATCACAGAACAAAATGCGAATACAAAAAAATATACTTTTACATTCGCCTTCTTTATTTAACCACAGATGTGTGTGTGCGTGTGAGAGAGAGAGAGAGAGAGAGAGAAAGAGGGAGAGAGAGAGAAAGAGGGAGAGAGAGTGTGTGTGTGTGTCTGTGTGTATGTGTGTGTGTGTGTCCGTTCATATCTATCTATCTATCTATCTATCTATCTATCTATCTATCTATCTATCTATCTATCTTAGTTTGTTAGTATCTATGTATCAATTTAGTCCTGTGCAAAATTCTCACAATAATTCATATAAATGGGTTGGAGAAAGCAAAAAAAATAAAAATAAAAAAAAGCAAGATTAAAGAACTAGCAAAAGTACAAGTAAATACAATGGAATTAAGAAGAAAGTTGAATAAAATACAGCTTGATTGAAAAACGTAAAGTATAACAGGTAAAGTAATTAACGACAAAAAGAATTATATTTAACTTATATTTAACCATTTATAATGAAGCAATATATCCTGCTGAAGTAACCATGGCATCAACACAAAAACAAACTAGTAAAACTAAAATTGACCAAAGAGATAAACGTAAACGCGTGTTATGGAAAAAAAAAGAATCAGAAAAAAACGATTGAATTTCCTCGGGCAGAACTCGCATTATTAGGTAAAGTTTTAACAGGAATAAAAGGAAAATGGAGGAGATTGTTAAAAATGAAATATTAATATAATATAAAAAGAAGGAAAGAACATAAGATTTGTAGAAACGATTCTAAAACAATGTAGGCAAATGAAAACACAAAGAAAGAGAAAAAATATACGAAAAGAAATAAAATCCATAAACAAAATAAATAAATGCAAAGTTCAAAACTCACAGCGAAAATTACTATAGGGAAAAAGAGAAATCAACGTAGCCTAGGGAAGAATGCCATCAAATATATAAGTGTGAGAGTTGTGGAAGAAAGTGGAAAGGGAATGAAAAGAATTATAAAAAACAGCACAGAATGGATTAAGAACATCGTGTGTAAAGAGATAGATGAAAAGGAATGGAAGAACACCAAACTTTTTAAAAAAAAGTACAAAAAATTTTGGATAAACAGTGAAAATCCTTAGGAATAGATCAGGTTAAATGCTCTTCCATCTATGGAGAAACCATTATTAGATCTGTTTTCTTATGCTATCAATAACCCGAAGTAAATCGCAGAGTGGTTAACCTGAGGCATTACTTATTTCTCAAACACAGCTAGCACTACCAACCCCTAAAGTTTCTCAACAATCGTGTTTATTCCCATCATACAAAACACTCGCATCGATTTTAAGTGAAAGAATGTATCGATTCCTTGAAACTAATAACATTATCCCTTCAAAGCAAAAATAATACGAAAAAAAAAGGTTTCTATAGCTGCAAAGATCTGTTGCTAACTGGAAAAGCGATTTTGAAAAACTGTTTAAAAATAACTGGCAAAGATGGACAAATGTTCCTGCAATAAGACGTCGTGCTAAAATAACGGTTTTTCTAATCACTGCCCAATTTTTTAACTGCCTTCAACGTTCGGCGATAATTAGAATTGGAATAAAAACTAAATTTATGAAATTGAATTCGCACATTTTCATTATTATCATTATTGGCAATGAAAATAATGAATGCTGTTTTTGATTAGATTGTTAATTTACACTAAACGGGGTGCCGAGTTCGAATTCCAGTTGTATTCCTTGCATTCACTTACGCATAAATACCCTTGAACAGGTATTAATCCGTCTCTTCCCTCCAGTTTTCCCTCCAGTTATAGGTTAGATAATAGGACAGATTTTGTTATATAGCCTTGGTTGGCAACCAGTCTACCACAAAAAGCAATGGCAACCTACTACGGGATAATCTTCTGCCTAGTCAATCATGACTCATTCGAGACATGATCGCCCAAGCGTATCTCCCGTATGGCTCTTAACTGACTGAACTTACACTATTTAGTTTTTTGTATTTTTTATTGTGTGTATGCGTGTGTGTCGTTTATATAGATATAAACTTAAAATTACTAAGTTTTTTATATCAATTTTTTATATCCGATAAACCTTTTTAAATAAAACGATTATCGACATAATATATACGATAACAATCAGTAAAAGAATGACTAATCCCCAAAGTGGATAAAATGTATCTAGACAGCTATAAATTAATTCTTGTCCTCATTAAAAAAAAAACAAAAAAAAAGCTTATGTTTGCTAACACTATAAATATAAAAAGAAGCAATTTTCAAGGTCATCGTAAGATAATTAGAGCTCAGCAAACATGCTATAAACGTTCCCTCAATAAGACGTAGTGTCAAAAGGACGGTTTTCCCATGGCACCACTTTTTTTTAACTGCCCACACTCATCGCCAATATTTATTCTTTAAATTATTCGAATTGTAATAATACCTATGATGAAAGTAAATTTACACATTATTTCTTGTGTTATTGAGATTTTACGTCAAAAAATATTAAGCACTATTAGATTGTATATACACAAGAATAAGTTTATTTTTAAACATTCTAAAAACTAATACAATTAGTACTATTGAAACACTATAACCAATTTATAAAGGAAAAAGTGAAAAGAATTTGGTATTTATAAATATATAAAAATTTACTAATTTATTAAAATATGTGAATCTATTGATTGATTGTTTGCCATTTTATAAAATTGAAACCAATTTGCAATAAGCCAATATTTTGCTAAACGTTCCAATGAATAATAAAATAAATAAATAGTGAAAATAAAAAATTTAATAAATAAGTAGTGTGTATTTATTTATTTTGTCAATTCTTGGAAAAACAAAAATTAAGAAAATGTAGAATTTCAATTTCGTATGCTTAGGTTTTATTGCAATTTTAATCATCGCTTTTTAAAGCAATAAATATTGTCCAAGAGTGAAGGGGTAAAAGTAGCGGTGTCATGGGAGAAACAGTTCTTTTGACACTCCATCATACTTGGTCAGATTTGTTCTTTTTTGCCGAATAACTATTGCAAGCAAGAATGAATTACATACAGCGTTGTGTTTAGTCTAACGCATATATTTATGTTAAAGATACTAAAATTAATAAAGATAGTTCCCCAGATTCATTAATTGTGTAAAAGACAGTATGACAGTCTACCCACTTGAATACGACATACGAATGAATAAGAAAATAGTTGTCTGCTCAGTATGTATGCTGAAGCACCAGAGCCAAATAACGCCAACTTCTAGAAATAATGGCGGTTGCTACCAAGATTATTTAGGTTATAATGCTGTCATATCTTCCAGGTTTAGTTATAATGCTCTCATATCTTCCAATTTAAAATATAATGTTGTCATATATTTCAGTTTAAGTTACAACATTACCATATCTTCCAATTTATGTTATAATACTGTCATATCTTTCAATTTACATAATGTTATCATTTTAAATGAAATGTCAATAGTCATCTATCTTTAAATGCAAAGTCTCCTATCTCACTAACTCGTATCCTCTCTCTCTCTCATGCTCCTTTCTCTGTCCAATTCACTCACATCACATCAGTATTCTCATCCTTCTCTTACCCATTTCCTGACACCTCCCATAACCTGTCACTCTTTCTCATAACTTTACTCCAATGTAACCACTTGCGCACCAGTGGCAGTCAACTGCCTTGCTTAGGGCGATATGATTATAAAAAATATCATAGCGATATTATAGTTACTTTTTTCAATTTCTTCAAGAATCTCGAAATATATAGCAGGTGCTCCGAACCAACTATGTTAGCAAATTTCAATGCGTAGACGAATGGTAGATTTATTAACGTACAAAATAGATTCTGGCCCAACACAGTAAAACAACCTTCCTCGCAGTCCAAGTAGCAATTGATTCAATATAAACCACATCAACAAAAAATTCTATTAATAAGTAATGATGGCAATTTAGTAAAAAAAAAATCAATAATTTTTCCAAGAAAACTCTTCAATTAACGTAGGTTTCAAGAAAAAACAACCTTGTCCTGTGTTATACAATCTCTTGCATGAGTGTACCAAATAATAATAATAATAATAATAACTCTAGATTACATCAGACGAATGGTTTCTAAAACAAGAATGCTTCTTTCTAAGCATAATATGCATCATCCAATGGCTGATGTAGACCGTCTATACATACCCCGTAAAGACGGTGGAATAGATCTTAGCGAGAATTGTTATAAAACACAACTATTGGCTTACTAACATACATGGAAACAAAAAAGGACTGGATGATACAATGAGGCAAACAACATGAAAACAGGAAGCTTATTATTATTCAATAATAAAAGAAGGCAATATATACAAACAAGTTTTAAATTTAGTTGATTCTGTAGAAAACCAAAACAGAAGCCAAGAACCAACTATTGCAGCAAAACATATGAGAAAGAAAGCTAAGCACAAACTTCTTGAACAGATGAAACAACGATGGCAAGATAAACCACTGTAAGGCCAATATCCAGAACGTACTAATAAACCCAATGCTAATACTTAATACTCATCGATGGTTACGATCATCTGGATTAAAGTCTAAACATGACGGTTTTATTTTTGCAGCGCAAGACCAAAGTCTTTTCATTAGGAATTGTGAGGCAAATATACATAATCATGTGAATTCAAAATGCAGGTTCTGCGAAAAATACCAAGAAACAATAGACGATCTAATCTCACCATGTTCTGTACTTGACCCAAATGAGTATAAAATTTGTCACAATAGAGCCGGACAATTACACTATCTATACAGACAGGAAAATTGTAGTAAATAGGTAGAACATTATTGTCAAAAGCTAAAAAGAAAAAAAAATTGCCTAGTAATTGATACGGCTTGTCCAGCGGAAAAGAACATACAAACTAAGGATTTTGAAAAACTATCAAAATATAAAACCTGGAAATTGAAATAGAAAATGCGTGAAGACTGAAAACAAGAATAGTACCAGTGATAGAAACTGCACTTGGAATGATAAAAAACAACACATTGAAAGAATCCCTGGAAAGTCCAGCTTAAGAGATATACAAAAAAACTGTCTTGTTAAGTACAAACCACAAACTAAGGAGAAATTTGTCTATGTAACGCTAGGGATGTTATGGGGATAGAATAAACATGAAATATAGCCATAACCACCATCTGTCTTATGTTTTTCCTCACACTTGGTAGGTAGTGTAACCATAGAAGTATTCGAATTATGATGAAAATGATATCATAATAATAATAATAGTTGACCGTACCAAACAAAGAGATGTAGACAAACCGCGTACCCATCGATGGTTACTGAGTGCAGGATTAATAGCTGAAGCCGAAGGTTTTATTCTTTCTGCATCGGGCCTATGCTGGCTAACTAGAAATGACCAAATACACATACTTATAAATCGTGTTGACCCGAAATGCAGATTCTGGGATACATATCCAGAAACAGATGGCCATCTAGTACCAGGCTGTACGATATTGGCACCCATCTTATATAAAAACCGTCATGAGAAAATATGCCGCTATTACGAAACAGGAACTCCAAGGAACACCACCCTGTCCCGGTTACGAAGATAAGACTTGTAACAATTTTATAGGATTTTATAATACTCACAGCTAAAACAATCAAACCTTTTCGCTCAGACATCGTGATCAAAGAAAATAAAAACAGAATATGATTTCTTATTGACACGGCCGTCTCTGCAGGTTGTAATGTATCTTTGAAGATCTAAAAACTATCAATGTACAAAGACCTTGGAATCAAAATCTCAAAAAAGTGGCATGTGAAGACATCAACAATTCCAATTGTAGTTGGAGCCCTCATTTTAATAGAAAATGGTTCCGATAGACTCAATGAAGGGATATCTGGCAGCCCATGCTTTAAAGTAGATACCCCCATTAATTTACAGAAAATAAAGCCCCAAACTTTTTCCATCAAAATGTTTACGTTATTATTAAGAGAAAAGATCAAAGTATTTTTTAGTTATTTAAAAAATGTTTAATTCTTTCTAACGCATTCGAAATTTTGGTAAAAAGTATTTTTTGATTTTCGTTAGCGGGTAACCAAATCGTTACGTGAGATTACAATACATAATGTAATATTACGTAACTCAGTCTTTTGCGGTAAAAAACACATTAAATTAAAAATTCTTGCAAAAATCAAATAATTGACGGATTTTAATGGAACTTACAAGAAAAATTCTCAAATGAGTCAAATTATTATTAAAATTATTATTTTTAGAAAATCCTGGTAAAAATATTATTTTTTTACATAATTTACTCCTTCACGATGTAAATTGATGAAATTTAAAGGAAAGAAATGAAATTTTGCCGCGTACATGTGTTTTTTTAGTTAAACGCAGGACGCGCTGAGGAATGTAAATCGTCTATTATTTTTTCAAAAATTGGAGCCTTTTTCCGAAAATCTGCTCTGAATAGTAAAATAAATGGAATAAAAATATAACATTATTTAATTAGATAATTTTTTAATTGCCTTTATGAATAATATTTATTCAGGATATTATAGACAGAAGAATATTTGTTTAATAATGAAATTTTTAAAGAATGGTTTAATTTTTCTTTTTCAATTATAATAATTTCTAAAGTTTAAGAAATGTTTTAAAAGTTTTCCAAAGTCTTGTGGGGGTTAGGTTATTAAGTTATTAAGTGAAGACTATATTTTCTAATTGAAAATTGAAAATTTAATACAAATCATCAAGCCATGGTATTTTTTAAAATAATTTTACTTTTTTGTGTATTTGAAGTTTTTTTTTGTATGGTAATTTCTGTGTTACATTAAAAGACCATGGGTTTCACGGTTCCTTTCCCTCACAAGAAAAAATTGAACAATTATCTCAATTCTGGTCACCATAAACTTAGCTTATCTTGCCATCTGGCTGTCATCATACGTCAAGCATTTACGGGAAAGTTCATAGATCAACTCTTCATGATGAAAATAGTTTTATTCCAAATTTCATGCTATAAAACTGTAATACTTATGAAAATAAGATTAATTTTACTTGAAATTTGCTTATTTTAAAAAAAAAAACATATCACATATGTATATTTTATTTTAATGTAATTTTTTTAAGTATAATAACTTTTATTTACAAATGTTTCGATCGCTCAAAAATGGCCGAAAAATCTAAAAAATTTTAAAAAATTCCAATTTTTTTTCTAGTCAATATAAATTGAGTTTTTAAAAATAAAAAAAGTTTTCTTGAATTTTTTTTTAGTTTTAATTGAAAGCTAAATGATTAAATTTACTATTTCCAGTAAGCAAAAATACTATATATTGATTAGAATATAAAGTTTTTTACTGTTTCTTTAATTTTTCAGTTTTCGGCCATTTTGGAGCGATCGACTGATTTGTAAACAAAAGTTAGTTTTCATTTTTAAAAATATTGGAAATAAAAAATTTACATCTGTGAAACATTATTTTTGAAAAATGAGCAAATATAATGTTAAGTTAATCTGATTTACACAAATATTATTCATAGCGTAAAATTTAGAATAAAACTATTTTAAAACTCAGATTAATCTGATTTACACAAATATTATTCAGAGCATTAAATTTAGAATAAAACTGTTTTAAAACTTAGAGTTGATCTTTCTAACCTTTCCACCTTTCCACCTTAATTGAAATGTGTTGGCAGATGCAAGATAAGATAAATGTATGGTCCCACAAGTGACATAATTTCACAATTTTCCTCGATAAGGGGAAGAAACTGTGAAACACGTGACCTTTTAATGTACACATAGAAACTACCATACAAAAACACTTCAAATACACACAAAATATGATAGTTATTTTAAAAGTAAGATTTGTATTAAACTTTTCAATTTTCGATTAGTAAATATAATCTTCGCTTAATAAGTTTTTAAACTAACCTGAACAAATCTTTGAAGTATTTTAAAATATTTTTTAAACTTTATAAATTGTTATAATTAAAAAAAATAAAACATTTTTTAAACTTAATTATTAATTTAAAAAAAAATTCAAGCTACAATGTCCTTAATTTATATTATTTATTCAATCAATTAAAAGCTTATCAAATGAAATAATGTGCTAGTTATATATCGTTTGAATTTGTATTATTGCGAGCATATTTTTAGGAAAAAAGATAGGCAAAATCTATAAAAAAATAATAGATGATTTATATTCCTCCACTGAGTCCTGCATTTAACTACAAAAGCAATTATCGCAACAAAATTAAATTCCTAAAATTTCATGAATTTACGTGGAAGTGCGTAACAGATATAAAAAATATTTTTCTAAGATTTTTCAAAAATATAATTTCAAAATTAATTTCATTTACTCGTGAATAAGTTCTGAAAGTTTCATTAAAATCGGACTATTATTTGACTTTTGCGGGAATTTCCAATTTAATGTCTTTGTCACCGGAAAAAATAAACTGAGTTATGTAATATGTTTTCCATTGTAAACTTTTGTAACGATTTGGTTACCCGCTTAGCTAAAATAAAAACAAAGTTTTTACCAAAATTTCGAACGTGTTTGATAGGAATTTAAATTTTATAATTCATTAAAAAATACTTTGATCTTTCCTGTTAATAATAATAAAAACATTTTGATGGAAAAAGTTATTTTTTATTATGTCTGGAGCCTGTTTTTTTTTTAGCGATTTAGTGGAGTTACCTTATTTCAAAGTTAAGTTTTTCTTTTTCTATTAAAATTTTGAAAATTATTTTTGTTAAAATAACTAGTGACAATAATATTTTTAAATCAAGTAACAACTAATCTGATTAACAGATGTAGTCGCAACCACAGTAAAAAATAAATAAAAATAACCATCCTTTTTCATAATTATAAAAAAAATAATGTATTATTTAAGCGTAATATTCTAACATAATAATGTTTTGTTTCGTTGAATAGATTCTTTTTCCAGTGTTTTCCCTACATCTTTCTTTTTGAAATCCAATCGAATTTCATTCTCTTGGGAACTCATTTAGGAGAAAGAAACCTTCGAACAATAACCCGCAGGTCAAGGTGTTTAAGTGAATAGCTGCTGTGATATTAGGTCAAGAAAGATCCTATACAGACTACAGTACCTTGTCTGTAAATGTGCCGGATAAATTTGGGTGAACTTTTAAACCTGTGCGTCACTCGTGGGAGCAATATGAAAACTAAAAGTCATTCCAAAAAGAGTAATATGGCTAATTTAGTGGATAAAGAAGGAGACCGGATCATAAGCGATAAACTACCTGAGGTCAAAAGAATATGTCATTAGAACTAACTCCTACACAAATAATGGACTTTTAGGTTTCCTTAACCGGGATAATAACAATGATGGCCCTGCGAATTCTCCAACAAGATCCACAAACATTCATTTAAAGAAAGAGAAGGGAAAATATCTCATTAGAAGTAAAAACTCGTAATGACTTCATTCTATGACGCGTTGCAAAAAACTCAGAAAAACATCACTCATTAAATGTACGGCATTTGTCGATCAAAGTTAAGATGAGCAATTAGAAAGTACATTAAAGAAAATAAACTAGCCAATGTAAGAAGGCATACAATAAAACATACCCGATTTTAAATGTTGAAATTAAAGAAATGAAAAAAACTGTAGCCAGAATAGATAGATAAACAGAACATGAAAGGGAACCGGAAATGGAAATTAAAAAATAACATCACAAAAAGCAAAAATATCCAGAACGTGCTTATAAAGTCGATGTTTATAAAGTTAACACTTCTCAATGAATACATCTGTATTAACATCTGAAGGTTTTTTCTTGTAGCGTAAGACCAGAGTTTTTTTCACTATGAACTTTCAGACAAATATCATATAAAATAATGTAGGTCCAAAATCGAAGTTTTGAAAAATTATCAAGAAACCATAGACCATCTCATATCAGGATGTTTTGGACTTGCGCCAAATGAATTACGATAGAGTGGGACAATATTAACTGTAGACAATGTGCAAACAGTTTGCAAAAGATGGTAACAAATACTTTAATGAACATCACCCAACACCAGTTGCCTAACTAGAAGACATCACAACTCTATGAGATTACACTAACGTTACAGACAAGAAAATTGAAACAGTTAGGCGGGCATAATTGTCAAAAACATTGCCTACTAACTAATATGGCTTATTCATCAAATTGTAACATAGCAACTAAGGAATTTGAAAAATTAGCGAAGTAAAACAACCTGGTAATCGAAATAGAAAAATGTGGAAATTGAAAACAAGAATAGTACCAGTGATAGTAGGTACGCTTGGAATGATGGAAAAAGAAACAAAACACTACATTGAAAGAATCCGTGGAAATTCCAGCTTAAGAGACATACACAAACATGTCTTGATAAGTACAGCCCACACACTAAGAAAAACTTCGTCCATGTAACGCTAATGATATTAAGTGAGTTAATTCTCCTTTTATTGCACCACGTGTATTTGCTTTGGAGTTTTTCGTAATGCTTTCAAACGTTTCCAGACTGTTGTTTGATCTGCTCTTAATGTTCCTGCAAGTTCAGCTTGCGCCTGACATGAGTCTTTATGAAGTAATGCCTCCAATTTTTTGTCTTCAAAAATTGTTCGGCGTTCTTTATCTTTAACTTGAAAATCATTATTTTTAAAGCGTTTAAACCAATCTCTACATGTTGCTTCCATATATATATATATATATATATATATATATATATATATATATATATAAAAGACAATAGGACAATTGTATTAGTTGCCAACGCGTCTCACCCAATGTGAACTTTTTTCAAGGCAAAAAAATGAAATGAATTTATTAAAAACAAAGTAACTAATAATAACAAAACAAAATGTCCTCAGCAACTGAAAAAATTTAAAGAATACTAATTATATACTCTTAACTAAAAATTACGTCAAAATCAAAAGAGAAATGTTGAATCTGTCAACACAGCAATAAAAACAATATCTGAACACATGACACTGTTTGACGTAACTTGCAGTTATATATATATTTGTATATGTGTGTGTGTAGTCCTTTCAAATATTTTGCCGTCATTTTTTACGATAGGAATACACTCGTAATAATAATAAAATTTAATGACTCTTCACCAAGTATGACTTTTGTAAATTCTATTGTAGACTAATTGGAGATACATGTACGTGTTTCGTCATATTGAAAGGAGAACCCGGTCAATATCCATTTCAGCCCGTACATTTGTTTTTCACTGACTTTGATCAGTTGGGTAAATCGTTTTGATAACTTATGAATCATAGAGAGTTTTTTAAAGGTTACGCTGACAAAGTGATTTGGGGGTCACATCTAGATATTTTGAAAATATCTGAGCACAATAGATAACTCAACCTGATGGTATTTCTAATTGGAAACCAGCTGCTCGATTATCTGCTGTTTTTATATAAAAAATATCACCACATCAAGCACATTTGGCTATGATGCATGTGCCTAGTATACTCTTTCGTAATGGATACACTAGATTTTGCATACGTGTACATCAGCGTGACATTTTTCTGCAAGCTACTCTATCATATAACAATAATATCAATAATAATGTGAACATCGAAGAAAAAAATGAAAAAATTAGCTGAAATTCAAAATCAGTGTGAATCTTCGGAACGATTGTGAATTCTCATTTTTAAACGTGTGTATTGTCACACAACCGTGACGTAGAGTAGATTCTGAGAATTTAAATTGTATTTTTTAGAATCCTTTTTCCAGAATCCTAAGTGGTTTTATTGATTATTGGTTGTTTGGCCATTAGAAAGATAACTCCTAAAATGTGTAATCTTTCAATTTTGTTGCGTATTATTTTTTTTATTCATGGCGTATTATTTTTTTGTATTTTTTGTTTGTCTGTTTCATGTGTTGTCGTAAAAACCTTTGGTGGGAATTATTATATATCAGTCTACAAGAGAGTTGCAGTGATTTTTAAGCGTAGCTTAGATTTGGCACAAGGCTGAAAGTACAAGTGAGGATCGAACACCTTACTCAGTCGTAACTGATCTTGCGATACAAACCATTACAACACGTCGAAGTGTACTTAAAGAGAATGTTATGGTAATATAGCCTATACAAATTGTGTTTTTTTTTAAATTTTCTAGATACAATCTCCAATAAAGAGACACTAATTTACAAACAGTATTGATCTGATACGAAGAATTTAATTTTAATATGATGTCATTCTTGATAACAGTTAAAATTATCGTAATAGATGATAAATCTTACATGCTGCTCTAAGTTTTATGCAAGGGTTGCCTAAAAGTTAATGGAGAGTCAATGATAACATTTATTTTGAGATTACGTATATATATTTATACTTACTAACATAATTACTTAGTCAGTTAAGTGCCATACGTGATACACGCTTAGGCGATCATGTCTCGAGACATGACTGACAAGGCAGAAGATTTCCCGCAGGAGGTTGCCATTACTTTCAGCCGTAGAATGGTTACTAATCAAGGCTATAGAATCCAATCTTTCCTGCTATCTAACTCATAGCTGGAAGGAGAAACGACGCATAAGTGAATGCAACGAATTCAATTCGAGTTTGAACTAGACTCTCCGATTTCTCTTTCCAAGCCGAGATCTACTGCACCACAACGCACATCCAATGCAATTATTACATCAACAATTACATTACATTGTGCAGAATAATACAAAAGCGCTTGAATTCTATCAACGCAGTTCGTCAAACCGTTGTTTATCAAAATTTACAAAGCTTTGAAATCTACCCCTCTGTCTTCGACAAACATTTTGTACAAGTCTCTTTGTGTATTAATTTCTAGAAATACATATTTTATGTCATTTTTCAAATCAACAACACGCCTTGGTTTTCGACTAGAAAATTTGTCCTTGAGTACCCCTCCGAAAAAAGAAATCCATTGGGGTCATGTTAGGTGAACATGTTGGTCAATCAACTGGACCTCTACAGCCAATTCATTTTTCAGGGAATATTTCATGAGGATACGCACGGACTGCTCTTGAATAATGTGGAAGAGCCACAGCTTATTGGGAATATTTCCAACAAGATAACCGATAAACTGTCCTATTTTGTCTATTCTCCATCTACGTTTGAACCACTCTGTATATAGTACAGATTATCTATATTTTATAGTCAATGCGTATTGTTTGAAATCTGAATGCTTCTGATTATTATAAAATAAATCGATCGAGTTGTAGTTTCTACAGTGTTCGGTATTTTCAGGAGTGTTAATATTCATCCTTAGATAAAATTTTATTCTTTTATCGACGAAATTAATTGGAAAGTCATTTTATGTTTAATATTATTTAGTTGTTTGTAGAAAATTGATTTAAAAGTAGAAATTAATTCAGCTCTGTTAATTAAATTTTGTGCGTTCGTGTGCAGTGGATATCAGCTCAGAACGAGAAATCGGAGGACCGAGTTCGAATTCCAGTTGAATTCTTTCCATTCACTAACGCGCAAATACCCTTGGGAAAGCTATAAATCCGTCGCTTCTCTCTGCAGCTGTTAAATAGCAGGACAGATTTGGTTCTATAACCTTGGTTGGCAACCAGCCTACCACAAAAATAATGGCAACCTGCTGTGGGAAAATGTTCTGCCCAGTTATTCAATTCTCGAAAGAGACATGATCGCACAAGCGTGTATCTCGTATGGCACTTAACTGACTGAATTAAATTTTTAGTTCAGCTATTTTATGTCAGTGTAGGCTTTCAATTTGCAGAAGAAACAGAAGTTGGTCAAGCTACTTAAAAAAGTGGGGTGAATAGATTAGACAGTTGAAGTAAATATCTCATTGCACCAAGGAGACTAAATCCCTCGAACATAAAATTTATTGATTACTTTCCTTAGACCATTTCAGACTATGGGTCATTCATAATTGAGAGTGCTGCAGGGATGTCAGTCACTACAACAAATAACATGACTCATAAAAGAAAAAGAAAAAAAAAAAGAAGTATATGGATGACAACAAGGAATCGGAAAATGTAAAAAATTACGTTGAGCAACAGAAAACAGCGTGTTGTTGAAAGCCATATTCGGACACGTCCTGAAAGAACATGGAAAATAGAAGAACAACTACATAAAGCATACGGATAAAAATACAATAACAATAAGGAAAAAAGATTCGTGAAACGGTAAAAAGACAGGGAGTTGTGAAGAACCTGGCGATTCGGTTCGTTTTACGACATATCAACACCTCACTGTGTTATTTAATGCCGATAAGATTTTTGCAATAGATTCGTATGAATAGAATGTGTATGTAAGAAATCAGTTTGTACATCAGGTTTCATTGACGTAGAGTCAGATGTATCACTGGTATTGTAGTGAACAAAGTAAATTGTAAATTTAAAATTCAAATCTGACACATTGATTTTGTTAGAAAAAATAAAAATAAAAACGACTTTTCTGGAATGTACAAACTTTGCACACAGAACTCGCGAACTTCCACACCTCGATGTGAAATGTTTTTCGAAAAACCCAGAATTATATCCGGGTTTGAATTCCCAAATAGCCTGTTTGGAGCCCCAAGAAAACAGGAAAATCAAATTGTATATATAAACAACAATTTTATAGATATATCTGTTAAGGCTTTTTTTTTTTTTTTTTTTTTTTTTAATAAGCGTTTCACCCCGAGCAAGGCATGTCACTGCCACTACTGCGCAGGGGGCTACGTAGAGTGGAGAAAGGATGATTAAATATAGGAAATGTCAGAGGGTGGGTGATAGGCGGGTAAGGATACCGAGAATGATGGTTGGGTAGATGAGAGTGTTCTGAGAATAATTGGTAGTTAGTGTGATAGGAGGTGTCTATTGACCCTACATTTAAACACCTGGAGATTGTAACTGTCGGGAAAGCAGAGTTGTGGAAGGGAGTTCCACAGGCGGGAAGAGCGAGAAAAGAAGCTGTTGGAGTAGAATTTACGGTTACATCTTATTTGTTTAACTGTAAAATGGTGGGACCTAGTTGCTAATCTAGTATCTCGTGTAAATTCGTGCTTAGGCGGCACCAGTGATCTAAGCTCATCGGAGCAGTAGCCATGAAAGTACTTGTAGAAGAGGCACAGGGAAGCCACATACAACTAAAATTAATGTCTTTTGGTTGGTACAAGGTCCTTGAAAATGTTCATAGTATTAATTGCTGAAAGAGTATATGCATGCGTATGTGTGAGCGTTTGTTTGTTAGAAGGGTCTTTGAAATCTTTGTTCAGTCTTTCGGGTACCGGTCAGTTATTAAGTGGATTGGTGAACAGTGAAGAAAGAAGATGAAAGAGAAAGCGAGGATATAATAATACAATCGCTTGACGTTTGTCAAGGGACGTGTTAATTATACTCATATTTTCTCTACTGCGTCTCCTGGTCTCGTCCTTTTATTTCGTTTTCTGCGGCTCCAAACAGGACATTTGGGAATTCACACCCGGATATCATTCTGGACTTCCCATTTGACGACAAATAAACTTCACGTCGGCAAAAGGAATTTGATATATAATTTTTTTTTAATTAAAGATTATTTGAATTTTTCTTTCATTATTTTTAGTTGTTTCCTGGTTTTCTCTTTGTCAAAAAACATTTCACATCGAGGTGTGAAAGGTCGCGAGTTTTGTGTGCAAAGTTTGTACATTCCAGAAAATTCGTTTTTATTATTTATATTATTTTTTTTTAACAAAACCAATGAGTCAGATTTGAATTTGAAATTTACAATTTATTTTGTTCATTATAGTATATCCATTTTTTCCTTCAAAAATATATTGCTGGTAATATTTTTCTTAAAAAATGTATTGCTAGTATGACTGTCCTCTCCCCCAAAAAAGTACTGCCAAAACTTTCACTACAAAGAATCTTCTTTACATTTTCATAGCGTTTTGAACTATGTTTGGGGGCCAAACACCTGCTGGGACCCCAACAAGTGCCACCACCCCGAGACAGATTTGACCTGGAAACAAAAAGCAATTAAGAGGTTGTTCTATGCTCCTCAAAACTTTCAAATTAAAGGCTATGCTGCCAGATGCAGTTTATCGTCAAACCCAGAACCTGGATGTAGTTTATCATCATACCCAAAACACGAGCCTTTACACCGACGTTTTGAAAATACGTAATAAACATATGATCATGAAGATGTATATAAATTTTAGAAAAAGACAAATTTGGTGGTAAAATATTAAAACATTCTTAGTGCAACAAAAATAGATAGCTGTGGAGAGCCATAGTCACCCACGTCCTGACGTGTCACAACACATAAAAGAAGGAATATGATAGTTTCACATTAATTTTTCTTACTCATTCCCATTCTCTATCTCACTATCTTTTAAAAACATATGTTCAACGTATAAACGGAACCTAAATTGTACATTTGAAGTAAGCTAGGAAAATCTGATTTTCAGTTATCTTGACTAATGCACACCTACCTCACTCATAAGGCAGGCTCTAGCGTTTTCGTTTTTATCAAGTGGATTATCATTTGTTTAATAGGAGAATTGATATCTGATTTTTACGATTTCTTTAATGTTCACACCGTAAGATTCTTATTGATTTCAACTGTCTCCTTTCTAACCTCGGGATAGAATGAATACAGATTGAGTCTCGATCCAGAAACAACTAAACTTCCAGACCAAATTGTCGTCTCTTAGAAACATCTGTAATTGCATCGGAGATCTGTCAATACAGAGATCCTGAATTGAAATTGTAGAAGATTTCTAATTTGAGAAAGAACATTTCCAGTCGCGATGTTTTAAACAAGTAAACTTGAAACGTACGCGTCCTTCAGTGAAATGTTATAACACCCAACAGTAATGTTTCTCTTTCACGGTACTTCATAGAACAACATTTCATTTATTTCTTACCATTCTTTGAGTCCATTGCGTATTTTCGACAACCTCGATACTTTCCCTAATTCTCTTTCACCCTCTCTCTCTAACTCATATATACCCTAGGTAGGCTTCTTGGCTCTTGCTTAGATTTGCTGTCATTGTTGTTCTACTTTCGTAGAAAACACTAACCCTAACACTAAAGCTTTAGTGTTAGGGTTTTCGTCTTGGGTTTGTTTTTCTTTCCTAAGAGTATTTGACTTTTTGTTCATATACTTCGTTTGTTTCTTTTTTTACTTCCCCTTCTTTTCCCTCCGAGTTCGTCCTCGGTGGGTTCTACAAGACGATTTAAATTATAGCTTAATTAATACTAGTTTTGGCAGAGTTAGTTCTGTTACAATTAGTATTGTATTTACTATAGTTAATAATATTATATATATATATATATATATATATATATATATATATATATATATATATAAAACAGAAATAGGCTTACTCTTATGAGAGAAATTGGTATAGAAGAAAAATTTGGGAGAAGCCATGAACGATTTAAAATGTAGTTTTTTTGTTATTATCATTATTCATATTATTTGCTTTTTGTATAATATGTTGATTGTCCATAATAGTATTTGTGTCGCTACACGTGTTTAGAGTCCAAAGTTAACTCTTCAGGAGAATAAACTCGTAACTTTAAATATCGAGATCTGTTTGTTTTTCCGACAGTCGAAAATACCGTATCTATATATATAAGCGGTCTGTGAGCATTTCAAAAACATACTAAACTCATTAAAATTCGAGCAACACAAAACAATGGATCACAAAATGCAACAACACAGGGTATATAATAGTATAAAGAAACCACTTCAAGTTCGAAAACACATCTACATTCGAAATAAAAAATCTGAGCTGCAACTCTAAAAACGTTTTTTTAGCTCTAAAATGCGATGAATGCGCAAAAATATACGTGGAAGCGACACAAAGCCTGAATAAAAGACTAACCCTTTACAGAAGTAACATTAAACTAGCCAACAACAGGTAATAACAAGAAATTGTTCGTTTCCCAACACTTTCACGAATGTACTGGAAGTAAATTCAGAGTAATACCTTTCTACCAAAGTGCAGATTATGACACGCTCATGATGCAGGAAGCAATATTTATCAAAAAATACAAGCCTTCCCTCTACAGAAACAACATAAAAAACCTAAAATACACACACACAGATACACTAAATTCAAACGCGCTAAAAAATCGTGCTCTCCATTTATTTTCTTTGACAGTCTCTTAGCAACTGAAGGCATCATGCAGTCAGTAGCATATTCAGTTAGCTCACTCCAAATCAGAGGCACGGCAAAAGGCATAGATTTTTTATTGGTGTTTAGCCGTTGACTGAGATTAGTTGCTCAGGTATTACAATACATATAACTTGTTCCCCTGTTTTGCATCCAAATTTTAGTTTGTAAAATTTTTCACAATCGGTTTTATATTTCGCTTCTGAAATGCAAACGCCACTTCGACACACACAGAGAAGAATTTATCGGCTTTCCTCAGACATTCACGTTCCTTTTTTCACGGGTCAGTTAAATGTTTGAAAACCCAAATGGTAAGGAGAATAAAAATTCTGAGATGTCCTGAAAATTCATGTCGATTTTTAAGGGAAATTAAAACACAAAAGAAAATTATTCAAGTCAATATGTATGCAACTAAATATGAACCATTTTGTTACCAAAGATTTCGCTATTTCCCCTTCAATTTAAAGATTTCGTCTTTTCAGAATTTCAGTGGTTTCTCAATAAAGTGATTTTTATGTCACCCAAAGAATTAAGTTTTATCATTGATAGTATTTTGAAAGGACTTGTATAAATGAAAATAAAAAAAGCAAAATCTGGTGATTATGAACGTTAGAGTAACATATTTTTTTTTTTTTTATAAGCGTTTCACCCCGAGCAAGGCATGTCACTGCCACTACTGTGCAGGGGGCTACGTAGAGTGGAGAAAGGCTGATTAAATATAGGAAATAACAGAGGGTGGGTGATAGGCGGGTGAGGATACCGAGAATGAGGGTTGGGTAGATGAGAGTGTTGTGAGAATAGTTGGGAGTTAGTGTGATTGACCCTACATTTAAACACCTGGAGATTGTAACTGTCGGGAAAGCAGAGTTGTGGAAGGGAGTTCCACAGGCGGGAAGCGCGAGAAAAGAAGCTGTTGGAGTAGAATTTACGGTTACATCTTATTTGTTTAACTGTAAAAGGGTGGGACCTAGTTGCTAATCTAGTATCTCGTGTAAATTCGTGCTTAGGCGGCACCAGTGATCTAAGCTCATCGGAGCATATCCCAGCTGTCACAGTTTTTGCCAGGTCGTTAAAGAAACGTGGGGTCTGGCATTATCTTTTTAGAAAACAACACTTTTCCTGTTGACGAATTCTAGGCATTTTCTTGCATTGCTTCTTTTAATTCATCCTGTTAAGAGCAGTACTTTTTAGAATTAATTAACTGGTTACTTGGCATAAGCTCATAGTACAGAATTCCTTTTCAGTCTCACCAGATGCAAAACATGAATTTTTTAGCATGATGACCTGCTTTAGTTGTGGTTGTTGTGGTGTCATGGATATCGGCTTGGAATGAGAAATCGAAAAACTGATTTCGAATTCTAGTTGTATTCGTTGCATTCACTTACGCACAAACACCCTTGAAAAAGGCATGAAACCATCTCTTCTCTCTCAAGCTATGGCTAACAAATTGGGTTCTGTTGCTTTGGTTGGCACCCAGTCTACTGCAGAAAGAAATGGTAACCTACCGCGGGAAAATCTTCTGCCTAGTAAGTCATGACTCGAAAGAGACATGGTTGCCAAAAGCGTGTATCACGTATGGCACTGACATTCCTGACGCCAGACTCGTTCTGAAATATCAAAACTATACGCTGTATACTACTCGTTTTCTTCTATCAACGGTTAAAATGACTTCGAGCAAATGAAACCTGTAGATCTTAAGGAGAATGATACATATGCGTATCTCGTGAACTCGGGCTATAGAAAAGAAAATAGCAGACACCACAGGACTTTCAACGACAGCAAAAAAAGTCGCTAGCACATATAAATTGAAGAAAAAATAATAACATAATCAAGATGTCGATGTTCCATATTCCTCCACACAACAGAATAGGAAGACATTAGTGGGAAAACTCTTTCGGACATCTCTCCCCAGCAGTGAGGCTACCATCATTCAACATCGCATCGACTGGGTGGGTCATTCGAATCTCACGTATCATCTAGTTTAAAGAACTCGCCAGCGGCAAAAGGCTACGGAGAGGCCCATAACGATATTTAAAAGATCAGTTAAAAACGTCACTAACACATGTTAACACTGACACTGAGACCTGGAAAACTGTTACTGCAAATCGGCCCTTCTGGCGAAGAACTATCCGAGGGTGGAGAGATGAGTCATTCATGTTTAACCGTCTACATGAAAAGAATCAGCGACGAACCAGCCCAGCTCAGACTAGCCCAACCCAGCCGCGTGCACCATTCACACTCCTCTGTGACTACTGCTCACAACTTTTCAGAAGTAAGCTGGGCTTTCACAGTCATCTGCGTCAACGCCACAAGGGGAAAGAAAGGGAATCAATGGGGTGAATGACAATCCAGATGCGAGCAGTTGCTGACGACTGAGAAAAGCAATATCAGCTTGAGAAACCTATATTCCTGGAAATTTTTTTTTTTCAGAAGATTTTATAAATACCAACCAGAAATAGCAATGGCTGCTCGGTCATTAAATGCCGAATATTTCCTTATAAAGAAAAGGCTATTATTGCTGTTACTATTATAAAGCAAAATTTCTTGCGATATTAAATGAAAGTAAACCATTAAAAACAAACAACAGTTCTTTTGATCGCCTTGAATTTTTCTAAAAATTCAGATAATTATTTGTTTCGTACTTGCTCCCCACATTCGTCTCCGTAAGTACATGTAGACACGCACAGATGCAAGCAGAAATAAACAAATAGTTAAATGAATAATAAGTATTTATTTCACAAAATTATGCATATCAACATAAACTTCATTGTCAATGCCCTTAATTCGATGCTAAATATTTATCCCTTTGAAATTTCAGACCGAATTTCAGTTAATGACTAAGCGTCAGACTTTTGGTGACGTCTTCAAACACACTTTAAATGAAGGTAGAGGCTGATACATATTAATAAGTAGCATATGGATTAATAAACGTTTCTTTAACACATAAATTCCCAAACGACTGAAATCCATAGGCTGTGAGCAGTTACTATGGATATTCAATCCCTGACGCAGCCGATGACGTCTGTGCTATTGAATGTGAATTTTTAACGTTCATGAAGTCGATCAAGTGGTTTCACTTCAACAACACTCAGTATTATTACATTGCAGTTATGTCATTTTATCTACAAATGGGAATTCGGAGAAATGTTTACCCAGCTGGGAATATCGAATGACATAAATTACTCAAGGAATATTTATATTAACAGTTAATCGTTTGATATAATAACATCTTTAGAAGCGAAGTGTCGAATATAATATTACAAAGAGAACTGTTTCATTTCCTTATTTTTTATTTTAAATCAGCTTCAAAACATATTTTCACATCACGTCAAATTGAAGGCAACTTTAAAAATTGTGCAAAAATCTTATGAAAGGTGTAAACGTTATGAAATTCACTTCATAGACCAAACATATGAACATGTTAGAGAAAATGGAAACAAAAAGCATAAAAAAGATACAGTTAGTAATTCTAGAGTCAATTTCTCACATGTTGAGATTTCTAGTGAATATTGTTCATATGTTTGGTTTATGGTGACGTTTCCCAAATAGTGCAATGCGCCTCATAAGTACAGCGAAAAAGGAGAGCAGGTAAGGAGGAATGATTGAAAGACAATCAAAGATTTCGAAAGTTTCGTAAAACTGAATGATTGAAAAACAGTTGAAAAACTCTCAAAGATTTCGAAAGTTTCAAACAATTCACGTACTAAAATTAAATATGATATCCAAATATAAAATATTGTTATGAATTGTCAGTGCATGTATGAGTCCCAGTATAAATACTCATAAATAATTATTGACCGATTTTATCAATGTGATATTTTTTCATGATATCAAATATTTAGAATACAGAAATTTGGGCCCGAATTGAAGGGAGGAGTTATCAATGATAATTTTCTGAGTTCGAATATGCCTTTTAACCTACTCTCTTTTTTAAATGTACCACAATGTTTTTTATTGTATCACATAAAATTTGGTGAGACGCGATCAAATTTTAATTCCAGAAATGAGGCCCAGAGAAAAGATTTGGATGCCACTGATTTCTGATAGTCTTAAAATATTTGTCTATATTTCTAAGTTGAGGTAATTTTACATTATTCCGACTATTTTCCCCATCTTGGCTGCCATTTGTACGACGTTTCTGCAGTGTACGCTCCGACGTTCTTCAGGTGCTAGGAATTTCAAACTGAACCCTTTATAAAAATCACTGGTGTATATCATCCTCATTCTTTATGTAGAGTTTTTTTTTGCTAGTCATGATTTATCTCCTTCTAACCCCCTAAGTTACACTAATGCTGTAGCCAACGTCTATATCCTTAAGGACACATGGCCAAGTGAATATAGACGTTGGTTAGTTCCTGTGACTTGACCCAAAGAGTTGTGAGTTCAATACCAGGCTTACTACTTGTTACTTGTTACCAGGCCACGTTACTTATTCATCACTGCTTAGAGGTGGTGAACAATTAACTTAGAAGGTTAGTGGGAGATAATTCATGACTACTAAAAGAGGCTCTAGGCAAGAAATGCGGATGATATACCCCAGTGATTGTAATAAATGGTTCGGTTCAAAATTCCTAGCACGTGAAGAAGGCCGGAGTGTGCAACGGCCGAAATATCGAAGAAATGGTAACAAAGATGAGGACAATAATCCGAATAATGCAAATAGTGTTTTCAGAATCATTTCAGAACCACACTTCTGTTGCGTCTTCTTCATCTGTGAGAAGATTGTCCAGCATCCACCGCCATATAAGGGTGACCAATATTGTATAACAATTCAGTACTCTTTTCTTTATTACTAATTAAATTTTCTTGCTTCGTAATACTTTGCTTAGCTTTTGGAAATCAACTTTGGCTATCCTAATGCAACTTCGAATTTCACTGTCGCACTTTCTGTCTTCTGTTAAAAAAGTTCAGAGATATTTAAATTGTTGTTTGATTTTGATCACCAATTTGTAATTTTCATACGGGTCTGTGTCTTTTATTGAAAAAAAATCCATCCTCTCTTCTAGCAATTGATGTTTAGTCCTTTCTTTTTGCCTTCCTTCACTTCCTTTTGTAAAAGTTCTGTTTGTTAAGATTGCAGAAGCAATAACAAGCGGAGTATTCCCTAAATACACATCTAACATTGTTCAAAAGAGAGCAGTGGTAGGTAAGAAAGTACAGGAAATAATTTAGATAAATAGAAATCCGTATATGTATCCGGGACAGATGGTAAGTAAAAGTTTGCCTCTTCAAAGTTAGTTCAAGTTAAACACTTTTCATACGTAATTGCACACCAAACACCCCATACTAATAGCACATTTAGTCGATAATTTTCATATGTGTAAGTGCACGCCCTCTCGCACACGCCCGAACGGAAACGCACGTGGTGGGGTGGCTGCACAAACCCATACACATAATAAAAGAATTACGTTTTGCTAACACTATGAGTGAAATATGCAAACACGTGTCAGTATTTGTGTGCACGTGTGTATCTGTTTGTGTTTGCGTGTGTATCTATTTGGTTTGCATGTGTATCTGTTTTGTTTGCGTGTGTATTATGTGGTTTTATTCGTGTTATTCTGTTTAAGTATGTTTGAAAGAATGTGTTTTTGTTTCTGTTTGTTTTTAGATATGTTTTTGTCTACATACACACACACACACACATATATATGTGTGTGTGTGTGTGTTTGTGTGTGTATGTGTGTGTGTATTTGCGTGTGTTTGTGTGTGTATGCGTTAATATGTATGCGTGTGTGTTTTCATACGCATATTTATTCGTATGTGATCATATGTAATGGTTTGTATACGTGTCCTTGGAATAATGTGTAATGGGAATAATTACTTGTGTGTGTCTTTAGTAGGTATGTTTATATCAGCATGTTTCTATGCGTGTGTCTATGTGTGGGCATGCGTGTGTCTCTGTGCGCGCTATTTGTATGTGAGTGCGTGTGTTTTGATATTGGTATGTGTTTGTCTTTGTTTTTGTTTTGTTTTTTCGTTTTTCGAGTCAATGCATTTACCTCCGTGTAGGAATTTAAAGTCTTTGATATACGAAAATGACTCGCTGTGAAGAAAAACATACTCTCCAAATAAAAAAAGAAAATGCACGTGACACACCGGAAGCTGACCAAGAGCCAATCAGCATCCCATTCATGCTTTTAGACCGTACAGAGCAACCTGTATTCTCTCGAGCTTTTCACGAAAATCTAATGTTGATATCAAACGATGCTCCATTCACGAAGCATAGAATTCTTCGATGAATTTTGTAAAACGCTTTTCTGGGTTGTTCGAAAGAAGGACACAAGAACAAGCAAGGAGACCGCTGAAAATTAGAACGTGAAGATGACGGAGATGCTGAAGGACGAATGAGAAGAGAAGTGAGTGAATTAATTATAGATGATAAAAATGGCGACAGTAAATTAAAGAAGGGCGAATATAAAAAAAGAAGTATAACAAAGTATATGGTAGAAAAATGTTGAAAATGCATGCGTAATTTTTAAGTAGATAATAAGACCAAGGGTACCTTATGTATTTAGAGTTGTAATGATAATGCTATTTCTAATATTAGCTGTTTCGCTATAAAATAATTGGCAGTCATTGACCGAGCAGCCAGTGCTGCTTTCATTTTCTCTTAAAAATAATGTTATGTCTTGAATTTCTGATTGTGTAGTAGTAGTCGTAGCACAGCTCTCCGTGTCTGTTGTGACAACAGTGTTTTTTTCTCCCTTACTTCTCTTGTTATTTTCTATTTATACTTGACTACTAATTTGCTACAGAAACAAATATTTCAAGAAAACTGGTTTCTCAAATACAGTTTCTGTTATCGCTCTTTCCAGTATTTATAGGGATTTCCTATCAAACCTTTTATTTGAGGTAGTGTGGAATATCAACATCTTGATTATGTCATTAATTTCCCTACGAGTTACATGTGCTATCCGTTTTTGTTGTTGTTGCTCTTGGTAGTCCTCAAGTGTTGTGGTCTCTGTTATCTGATAGAGTTCTTTGTGATTCTGTAGCGCCATACCACAATGTCCAAAAAAGGGAGAAGAATGAACCAGAGCGAATCAACCCCCAAAACTTTAACGGCCATACAGACTAAGATCTAGCCGGTGTCAATAGCCAAACCGGTGGAAGAGGGCATCGCCAGTCGGGCTGGCGTAACCATGATGGACCTTACAGATCTCACTTGTCGCAATCCCCTTTGAGCCACTATAGGCCAAGAATGTAGGTTTCTTCGTCGCGTTGATTTATCCATCAAAACCCATGCGAATAGCCTCGTCAAATTTGCCGCCACCGGAGAAAGGGTGAATGGAATAGTGAAAAAAGGTAACGATTCAGATGCGAGTGGATGCCAATGACAACCCTAAAAATGCCTAATTTGTGTTATTATTTACGAGATTTTGAATATTGTATTCCGTCTTCTAGACTGGCTACCACTCAAGACATGGGAGGACAGTTTTGCTTGCTATTTAGGTTATGATTAAGTTCGTGCAAAGTGACCGAAACTGACGAGATTAGAATTAGAAGTCGGCATGATAATTCTATACTCTGCGTCAAATAACGCTTTGGGTACGACACATCATACAGAACGAGATAGCCAGCCCAAAATGGTGGTACACTGCCGTATTTGTAAGAAATTTCAGAGACCGTAGGTAACGAGTCGGGGTGAGATAAGCCCAGTAAAAATGAAATTTCATGATTGTTATTTTTTAAAGTTTTAACATAAGTCAGAAAAAACACGAAGACAAAACGGCGGCAGAAACAGACAAATGAAGAAACACCACCGCTCCCAGATTCAGGGCTTACAGACACATCACCTTGAAAAACACAGTTCCCTTACAATCGCCGATGTTATGCAAAATTGAGTCTGGACGGTCCCTAGACAGGTGACCACTTACGAATGCCATGTGGTGTAAGCTTCGGTTTGCTGGTGAAGAGAGTTTGAAGAATGAAGCAGTTTCTAACTTTAAACAACTTACAAAATATTGATAAGCTGTAGTAAAAGAATGAATCAAAAATCGCTCCCATATTTCTAGGCGCCCTGGCTTCAGTAGAGTGAGAAATGCTGCTACATAGTGATGATGCTACTCTTAAGCTCTATCCTCTCAAGTTCTCCAAGAAACGACGACGACTACTACGATAAATTTAAAAGTATAATAAAAGGAACCTATAAAAAAATCTATATCTGCCTTTTTTTCAGTCAGTGAAGTAGGTTTGAGGAATAACCGATATACCACAAGAATTCGGAGTCGACAGCTAACATAATAACCTCACCAGAACTATCGCCCGGTTCACACTCCACCCACGTTTATTGAACAGGTGAAGAGGCTCATCCCTTGTTCCCTGTTTAGGATGTGGTTTCCGGCATTCTCTTTTCCAATCTTTTTACACTTACGTAGCCCCCTGCGCATCAGTGGCGTTATCGCCTTGCTCGGGGTGATATGATTAAAAAAAGAAAGAAATACGCTTACAAATAGAAATTATAAGATTACGAGTTGGCTCATGCCGTCAAAAACGGCGGCAAAATATTCACATGGATATGCCGTCTAGAATGACAGGAACACATGTATTGATGTACCTACTATTCAATACCTTATATTACGACGTGAGAAAAAATATCTACCCTTCCAGAAGCGTGACAAGAGGGATATATATATATATATATATATATATATATATATATATATATATACACACACACATATATATATATTTTTTTTTACTACACGACGACTTAATTATTGCAAAACAAAAATAAATAAGCCAGTGTTAAATAGTAAACAAGCGTCAAGAGCTTTCATAACTGCTAGTAAAGTTAGTAAACTGGTAGTAAAGAGAATGAACTAGGCCGACCCTGCCTCGCTATTGGGTCTCTCTCCCCTTGAGCGTGACAGGAGAAGATATATATATATATATATATATATATATATATATAATCATCCGCAGACAGATCCGTTTCGCTGTATTACAGTTCATCAGTACGGTTAGACAGCCGATTGCTTTTTTACCCAGGATTGAAACCCGACTGAATTGGCGTCAGTCGGCGATTCTACCTCTGAGCTTGGTAGAACGAGGCAGACTTTTTAGCGTGTTTATTATCATTATACACGCCCAATAGCTGAGATTGTTCTAATTCATTGCTGAATGAACGATCCGTAGATGCCAGAGTAGCTACTGTTTTTCAAAGTCTACCATGGGATATGCTGTCACTTCATTCCATACGTGAAAAATTCGCAAAGGGCAACGAATAAATATTTCTAACAATAATGGTGATGAGATTTAAATTCATGCAATTCGGCTGTTTACTTGTATGTCAATTAAGTGCCATATGTGATAAACGCTTAGGCGATCATGTCTCAGAAGTGACATGATTGACTAGGCAAATGATTTTCTCACAGTAGATAGCCATTACTTTTTGTGATAGACTAAATGCTAACCAAGGCTGGAGAACACAATCTGTCCTGCTATTTACCTTATAGCTGGAAAGAGAAAAGACGAATTAATACCTTTCCCAAGTGTATTTGCGTATAAATGAATGCAATGAATTCAACTTGAATTCGAACTCGACTCTCTAAGCTCTCATCCTGAGCCGATATCCACTGCACGCACATCCGCTTCTAATATCTACTTTAACAAACTTAACGTATCAACACAAAATAAGAAAAAAAGAGCCAGTCATTGAATGCGTATTTCACGCTTCATAAGCGACTAGCTTTAAAATCTCCCCCATATACAAGTCGAGCAATTGGCCGGTAGCTTTGTAAATGATGTTAAGATTTGGCACCTGGCCTGATCTACACAAGCCTATGCGAAGAATGTATTACCCTAAGGCCTACACAGGGGAATAATTACGGAGAGCGCGTCACGTCCCTAAATAAGGAGAGGGTTAATCATGTTGGTTGTGTAAGTATCATTAACGTCTAGGCTTGTGGGTTTTCTGTTTAAGGTAAGAAGGCTAAACGCAAATCAGAACTTTACTCGAGGCCTAAGGACAATCACTAAGGATCTTATTACATGGTAGAATCTGCCTTGAATAACCCGTGGCAAAATCATGAATCAATCATCAAGTTGTTTAAAAGATATCTGTAATGTGAGTATATCAAGGTTTTTGCCAGTAAACACATTGACTTCATTGAATAAGAAAAGTAAGATACCCTTTGGTGAATAAATATATATTTATAAAAAATGTATATATATAAACGTCAAAGTGAAAAATTCTCAGTGAAACGAATTAAAATGTCAGTTATAGTTCTTTTTTAAATGTTAATGACGTATACGTATTTAGGATTCGGCATTAGGGAAAATTCTCAGCTCGATCTATTTTTGCCAAAGTTTCGTCAGAGAAACACTGGAATTTTTTTGCAATTTTTTTATCGGAAAGGTAACTTTATAGCTCCCTCTCATAAAGGGACACATATCGTTACGGACTCAAGGATTTCCGTAGGAATACAAACACGTCTCTGTGGGGAGATATAAAGAAATTGAAAGAGAGAGAACGATATAAGGGGATAGAGTGAAGTGCGCTGAATGACAGAATCTACATGTGAAAAGGTCGGTATGTTCGTCAACCACTTCTAGTATATAGATTTACACACACACACACACACACACACACATATATGTGTGTGTGTGTGTGTGTGTGTGTGTGTGTGTGTGTGTGTGATCCAGACTCATAAACGCACACATTCATACATGATTTATCTGAGACACATATATTCATACATGATTCTCATTTTATTTAAAAAGGAAAATCATTCCATTGCTTGACACATGTATATATTATTTCCCAACAATTCTGAACGAAAATATATTTCGTTTTGTCTTTTAAACACAGACTAATGTTACCGACATATACACATTTAATTTGCCTATAGTTTTAATAATCTTGACACGCATTTTATCATACATATACTTATACTAACAGTATACCCCGGCGTTGGTCAGGTGTAATGAAAGCTTTAAAACTAATCCATGGTCCTGGAGCTCAGACTCTTTGGACGTAGGCACGAAAGAGTAAAAAGCAATAGTTGTTTCCAGTTAAAGCGAAACCGTAGACTGAAAGAAAAATGAACGGATGTAAGTCAAATTTTGATTTCCTGGTATTGATATCAAATAAGATGTTTCGTTGTAAACTGAATTTTGAAGGCTAAATAAGTCCTCTGAGTAAATGGTATCATGGCAGAGACTAAGAACTACAATTATACCTACTTAGAGGCAAAAACTAAAATAAAAGGGCTGAAAAAATACAGACATGCAGGCAGATACACACACAAACACAAACATCTTGCCTTTTATACATATATACACACACACACACACACACATATATATATAATCGATTTTCTACATTATTGTAAGAACTGCAACCTTAAAACTTCTGAATATCGTTTCTTATGCCTTTGTCTATGAGTGTATCAAATTTGATTAAAATCGGACCACTCCTTCTATAACCCGATTTTTTCGATTATCGATTTTCTATATTTATCGGGGGTATCTAGACACAAAACGTAGCTAAGGACACTCGCAGACGCTTATAGTACAACTGTGTCAATTTTCAAGAAAATCGGTTCAGGCCATTTCGGCGAAGAAAGGTAACGGACAAACACACACATACACACACAGACAAATTACATTTATAAATAAGGTTAGATTCATAATAAACATTGAGATTTTTTTATTACACGTGGCACATATACTTAAAGATTTTCCTCTATATTTAAGATATTCATCCATTGCTTTATTAGAAGTGGTACCAATCTGACCAATGAAATCAAACCTCAATCAACCTACATATATATATATATATATATATATATATATATATATCGATAAACTCATATATATATATATATATATATATATATATATATATATCGAGGTGTGTTTGTGAGTGGGTATGTGTGTGTGTGTGTGTGTGTGTGTGTGTGTGTGTGTGTGTGTGTGTGTGTTTATTTTTCGGTCTATTTATTTTAATATGTATATTCTTTTATAAAATACAATTAATCCCCGTTTTTTTAAGATATAAAAAAGCAATACTCCTCGTTTATTTTAGATATAAAATATAAATCCCATCTAGTTTAGATACAATATTTTTTCTTTAAAAAGCATTAATCCGTATATAATACATGTACTGCGCCAGCGTAGCGTCAACCAGATATTTTTTATCAAAATTAAAATTATGTAATAGTCAGTCACTACTCAGATTCTGAGGATTGCGTTGTGTATAAAACTCCGAGTTGTGCTACCAGTGATTAATAATATGTACATATTTAGTAATATATACTTAATATCTCTATTATATTGCATCGAACACTAATTTATTAACACCAGCATTCAATGTGCGATGACATTTGTCTATATATATATATATATATATATATATATATATATAATTTGGAAATACGTTACTTCCACAACCAAGGTTTCAACCTTTCGGTATCTTCAGGCGATGTATAATCACTGATTTTTCGATAATTTTCAAACTTACAACAGGGATTTTGCGAACGTGCCACTGGAATTTTAATCAATCCAAAATTTTCGAAATTAGTGAGGAGTTACTTAAGGTTCTTACAATATTTTCATTCAGATTTTTTACACCTCTAATATGCATTTATAAGTATGGCTACAATTGCTTCTGATCTTTCATTTAGTAATTTTTCTTTTTTAGTAATTTTTCTTTTTTAGTAATTTTTTTTTGCACTGTTGAAACCTATGTTGTGGATATAACTCATTTCAAAAGTTAAAATATCCAAAGCTCAACAATCTCGATGTATTGAGCATTTTTTACTACAAGTGCATAATCAGGAATGATGGCCTGGAGAAAATGATACTCACAGGTCGGATAAATGAAAGAAGAGACAGGGGAAAGCAGCACGAGACATACTTGTTAGGTCTGAGCAAATGGTTGGCAGAGCGGGGCATGGAAGAGATACCAAGACAAAAATAACTGAGAGCGACAAGAGAGAGAGAGAGAGAGAGAGAGCCAAGTGGAATCCAATGATCGCCTACGTGCTGAAGGAACACGGCACATGAAGAAGAAGAAGAATCGTCTAATTTAATTATGAACAAAATCTATATATATATATATATATATGTGATATATGTGTGTGTGTGTATATATATATATATATATATATGCCGCAATTTCATTTTTTGTGGTGTCTTTAAGTAATAAAATTATATATGTTATTAAGTGTTCATAACTAAGGTAAATTTTTGAATAGATTTGAATTTCTTTAAGGAATTGTTAAATATTCTAAAGGGTCTGAGGAAAGAGTTCTCTTATATTGTTTATTTCATTCGTTGGGGTGATTTTGTTTAGCAGCATATAAACCTCAGTATGTTATGTAAATGTCTTTAACTACAGAAAAAAGATATTGCTGCTCATTTTGCAATAACTATGTATTGTTACTATTTTTTTATTAATGCATTGCTGGTAATGTAATCTAAACATGTATTTTTATACTTTCATAGATTTTGTTTGGGAATTTATTAGTTCCCATAGCTGGGACCCTAACAGGTGCTATCGTTAAAAACTATCGTTAACGAAAAATCTTTAATATTCGTACATGATATTCTGTTTTTTTTTTTTCTGGAGATGGAGAATGTATAAATTTTCCATAAATATTAACTTTCCAAGCGCTTTGAGCCCTTTTACTGGCCATTCTCATTTTCCGATGTTGGTATTTTATTATCATGTTTCGACTGTAACATAATTTATTCTGTGTTTTTAAAAGAGCGTTCTTTATAAAAAGAGCGTCTTGATAAAAAAAAAAACAACTCTATTTTCACTGTTAAATAATGTAAGATTTATAATAGGAGAGAAGTGTTTGATAAATAATACCTCTTTTAAAACTGATGTTTAAATATGCATACACACACACACACACACACACACACACACATATATATATATATATATATATATATATATATATATTCCAAATGTTTGAGGCCGCAATTTGTATTTTGATGAAATTTGCATGTCTCTTTCAAAAAATAATTTGCAAGTTCACTTTGAGCAGAAGGGCTTTCTCTCTCTAAATCCTTTTATCATATATATATATATATATATATATATATATATATATATATATATTATTTATTTATTTATTTAATCATATCACCCCGAGTAATGCGGTAACGCCAGTGATGTGCAGAGGGCTACATAAGAGTAAAATAAGAGTAAAAAGATTAAGTAGATGAGAGTGAAGAGACAGACGAAAGAAGCAAGAGAAGACTGGGAATGCAGGTGTGATGACAGTTGCAAAGGTGGAGAGAAAGTAACGGATATACAGGGTGGTGAAGAAAGAACTAGAGTCAAGTGGTTAAGAGATGAGTATTGCATTGTATTTAAATTTCTGGAGGTTGTAGCCATCAGGAAAACAAAAATAAGGAAGCGAGGTCCACAGGCGGGAAGTGCGAGAGAGGAAGCTGCTTGAGTAGAATTGTCGTCTACATTTGGTTAATCTAACTGTGAATAGGTGGGACCCAGTTGCCAATTTTGTTGCACGAGTAAACACCTGTTGCAGAGGCACCAGTGACTTAAGTTCGTTGGAGCAGAGACCATGAAAGTATTTATAGGACAAAGGGAGGCCACATATTGTCGGTGGGGAAGTGGCTGTAGTCAGCCGCCAAGTCGGTACCTATCACATTACTGATTCTCCTTTGGAGCCTGTCAAGAACACTGAGATGAACAGCAGGGACTCTTGACCACATATGGCAGCAGTATTCCATGCACGGACGAATAGTTGAGTTGTATATATGCAGGATGGATTCAAGCGAGAAAAACATTCTGGCCCGACCCAGTGACCCAACCTTCTTAGCAGTGGATTTAGCTATGGACTCAATGTAGTGGGTCCATTTGAGACCAGAAGAGAGGGTAGCGCCGTGGAGGCGCAGTGTATTGCTCTCAGGGAGACTCGTTTGGTCCATTCTTATGGGAGGCAGGAGAGTTAGCCTGTGATGATTGACAGACAACAGCTTTGTTTTACAAGCATTGAAATTGACAAGCCACTTCTTGCCCCAATTCACCACAGCATGTAGATCCCTCTCATGGTCATCAACGAGATGATGTTTGTCCGCCACGACGGGTTTCTTACTGATGCTTGAGTAAATTGTGGTGTCATCTGCGTATATGCTTACTTCGCTCTTGATCTTGTCTGGGAGGTCATTTATGAAAATAAGGAAGAGCGTCGGGTCCAGGATAGAGCCCCGAGGCACACCAGTGTTTGTACTGTAGGATGTAGAGGCATGCCCATTCAAAACGACCTTCATTTTGCGGTTATTTTAAAAAAAATTGGATCAGATCAAGCAAGCGTCCGGTAATACCGTAACCCCGTAGCTTGCATAGAAGGCCAGAGTGCCAAACGCCCTATCAAAAGCCTTGGAGATGTCCAGAGCAACAACAGGGAAGTCGGGTGAGGGTATTCCAGGTGAGTTAAATGTGGATTTGGATGAGAATCTGCGAGCAAAGCACTCAGCTTTGTACGTAGATGACGTGAGGACCTGAAATCCATTGATTAAAGGAGAGATAGAAGATTTGCTATTGTTTAGCACTCGTTTGCAAATCCTACAATAGTCCTTGGAGCCGAACTTGCGACCAGCTATGCGCTGTCTCATTCTCTCGGCGAACAACCGCTTGGCATCATTCAGGATTCTCTTGCACTCATTACGAGCAGACGTGAATAGGTGCCTATTGTGATCAGATGACTGACTCCGGAATAGTCGGAAGTAGTGGGCAATGGCGGCCGAACAGGCAGGAGTGAACCAAGGGGAGCAATGAGGTTTGAGACAAAACTTCTTGGTAGGTATGAAGGCATCAATGCCAGCTTTCCCCCAGGACGAAATCTCAGAGGTGGGAGATCAAACACGTTTCCCCAGGGAAATTTTTTAAAGTTCACACGGACTTTGTGGGCACTCTGTATATATATATATATATATATATATATATATATATAAATTAAATAGGATTAATTCAAGGATCTTGAATGACCATCCCCACAGGAGATAACACATCACCTCAGCAACAAAAAATCCTTTCTGAAACTTTTTTTGTTGTTGTTGCTGAGGTGATGTGTTATCCCCTGTAGGGAATTTCATATCGAAATGGTCATTCAACATCCTTGAATTAATCCTATTTAATTTATATTTGCTCTGTAATATTTTATTACATGGAGCTCTCTTCCTGTGTCATTTTTTAATATTAAAATAAAATTTTAATATTAATTAGGATCGGGTTTTTTGAATTTATCTTTCTGCCTTTTCCGCTTGGATTAAAGTATCTGAATATATATATATATATATATATATATATATATATATATATAATATATGTGCACTGTATTATAATAATAATACTTTTCGGAATGAATATTGCATTAACAATATTTTGCGAAGATAAATTATTTTGCAAATATAAGAAGTTCTTGATAAAATTCAAAAGATTACTCAATGCTATTGATCCTAACCTTAGCTTCAAAACTTTCCCACCATCGTAATGCAGCTTACTTGTGCCTGTTCTTATAACGACTTTGATCGTAATTGTTTTCATAAACTTTCTCCATGGTACCTAGACTGTAAGCACAATACTAGATTGGCAATAATGGCTAAATGTAACTGCAAATGATATGTGAACAGTTTCTTTTCTGGCATTTCACACTCGTAGAACTCATTTCCGGCTTCTTGGTTTCCAGTCATCTTTGATCTTCAAAAATTTATACGTATTGATAATTTTTATATGCTGTCTTATTTTTCTATTTATTTATTTTTGTTCTTTTTCTGTTATTCTCTCGTAATCAGTAACCTCACATGCACCTTAGTGCCTTTATCGCCTTGCTTGTGATGAAATGATAAAAGATACAACCTATAGCTAGAAGAAAGTTATAGATTCATAACATTTTAAATTGTAACTAAGCATAAAAGAATGGCATAAACCAGACGGGGGTTTTACTATAGGATGCAAATCCTATATCATCTAACAGATAACTAAAACACACAAAGTAAAATTGCACACCCGCAAAAAAGCATTTTGGGAAAACCCAACTAAAGCAAATTTCACAAGTCAGTGTAAAAGCAAAATTCTGGATCCTAATTGGATAAGAAATAGAAAATTCATATTACAGCATCAGTCAAACTGGTTTTTCACACCTAAAGAAGAAGGTGCCTCTGGGAGCTGGTCACATGAAATCCACTACTTAACCACGTCCGTGCCCGGTCAAGAGTCAGAAAGGCGCAGAGATCAGAGAGGCCAGAGAATCGACAGACAGATCCGTCACAGACTCAACCAATACAAATGAGAAGAAGAAGGAAAGGAAAACAACAAGAAGACATCTTCAAGTGCCCATAAAACATTTTACAGCCAGAAAGGAGAAGAAACACAGACTCTATTAGTTAAGTAGACTGATTAATCGTTTTAAGCACACAAATTCTGCTACATACTACTAACTCTATTTGACCATTTTTCCCTCTCACTGGTTATTTCTCACTCACACTCCTTAAATTCATAAACCCTTTCCTTTTCCACCAACTTAGCGGAGGACTCATAAAAAGACAGAAACAAACATTATGCTAATACTCTAGAATTACAGACAGCAAAACATAGACACTTTTTTGAGCAACCAACATTCGCTACAATCTAAAAGGCGTTTTTCTATCAAACAAACTTTGCAAAAGAAATATACAAATTGTTTATTCTGTGCATATGTTGTTAAATATATTATTTTCTAATTTTATACAAACATTTCTTATTTCATTGTCTTTTCTTGAAATTGTTGTTGTATTTTGTTTGGTGGACAGGATATCCCGTATTAAATTCTCTCTTTTAATCCGGGTGTTCTGTAATTTTTCACTCCGAACCGCTATCCGTTACATCACCCGTACATCCTCTTGAAGTTATGAAGAGCCATGATTACCACCATTCTGGAGAGTAACAAAAAATCTAAACTTATTTATAAATGGAACTTTATCTGTGCGTCTGTGTGCGTCTGTGTGTGGTGTGTCCGTTACCTATAGACACCGAAACGACTAAACCGATTTTTTGAAAATTTACACAGTTGTACTATAAGCGTCTGCAAATGTTCTTAGCTACGTTTTGTATCGAGGTTCCCCCGATAAATATCGAAAAATCGATAATCGAAAAAATCGGGTTATAGAAGGAGTGGTCCTATTTTAATCAAATTTGATACCCTCATAGACAAAGACATGAGAAACCATATTCAGAAGTTTCAGGGTTGCAATTCTTACAATAGCGCAGAAAATCGATAATATATATATATACGGCAAGATGTTTGTGTGTGTGTCTGTTTATCTGCATGCATGTCTGTATTTTTTCAGCCCTTTTATTTTAGTTTTTGCTCGGGTTTGGCTCTAAGTGGGTATAATTGTAGTTCTTAGTCTCAGCCATGATACTATTTACTCAGAGGAGTTATTTAGCCTTCAAAATTCAGTTTACGACCAAAAGACTTCTTTGATATCAATACCAGGAAATCAAAATTTGACTTACATCCGTTCATTTTTCTTTCAGTCTACGGTCTCGCTTTAACTGGAAACAACTATTGCTTTTTAGTCTTTCGTTCCAAAGCCTAAAGAGTCTGAGCTCCAGGACCATGGATTAGTTTTAAAGCTTTCATTACACCCGAACAACGTCGGGCTATATTGCTAGTAAAAAGATAAATAAAACCCTTTATTGAAATCTAACGTAGAAAACAGAAACCACTTCTGAGATAATACAATAAATTGACATTTTTCTTTTTATTTATATCTTTTTGTGAAGCTACTCGAATCAAATAGATTGTAGAACAAAATTATTCAAAAGAATTATGCTAATAGAAAGGCTCCAGCACACCATTATCTGGTTTGTTTATAGAACAACATTCAAACTGTTCAACCGGTACGTTATTTTTGTTTAAATATCAGTAGTGACTTTTGATGTTTGTTTCAGATCTGTAAATAAAAGCAGACTTTGTTTTATCTTAAAAAATGATCAACATTTCCTTTTCAGAAAAAAGGTGACCAATGTTTCACAAATTAACAACTCGACGTTCACCTGAAAACTACAAAAATATTGCAGACTTATTTGGTAATTGTGCTGATCACAGATGTAACTCACATCGCATTTTCTTTAGGGGTAACTTGTCAGATTGTATTTAGATTGCCTTTCTTTACCCGCCGTGTGTATCAATTTCAGTGTCTTCGCATGTATCATGTTCTGCATTTCTGTCCATAAATTGTCTTTAGTTATCTCTCTCCTCTTTCTCAGTAGAAGAAAATAAACTGGCTGGTCGGAAAAACCGATCTAGTAACCTTCCACAACAGACGATCAAACTTGGAACTTTCACCAATCGCAATGAACGGATGCTTTCTCAGGGAGATCCCATGTTTGAACCCCTATCTGGACACAAACAGCCCACACCTCAAATGGAACACGAATGTACGATCCATCGCTAAAGTTAAATCAACTGGTGGTTAAACTGTCAGTTCCCTGATTAGCTCAAGCAAGTACCTCACACCTCCTGCTATTGTCTACGCTTACGAGAGCCAGATCAAACCGAAATTTGTTAAATGCCATGCGTGATACACGCTTGGGCGATCATATCTCGAAAGAGACATGACTGAGTGGATAGAAGATTATTCCGCAGTAGGTTTCCATTATTTTCTGCGGTTGCCAGCCAAGGCTATAGAACCCAATCTGTCCTGTGATTTAACCTATAAATGGATGGAAGAAACGGATTAATACCTTTTCCTAAGGGTATTTGTGCGTAAGTGAATGCAGCAAATTCAACTGGAATTGGAACTCGGCTCCCAGATTTCTCTTTCCGAGCCGATATCCATTGCACTACAACACACATTCGAAAACTGACTACTGTTGCAATATATAGAAAGGAGCTGTCTAGTCCTCACTTTCCAGGCTTGATAGAGTTCAAAAGCGTATCTGCGTTCTTGCGGATGATGAATCATTTTCCACCCAACATCCCTTTTTCCACAAACGAAACAATACAAGCTCCTCGCTGCTCTATCACTATTAACACGGAGAGCGTCCAGATGAAGTACATTGTTTAGTTCCACTAGTTCTAATCTTCAGGGCTAAATGCATTATAGCGAACCACTTCGAATTCCCTTGATGAGACGTAAGTTCCACTCGAGCAGCTTCTTACTACGAACTTGTGGAACCGACACCAAAGAAGTTGCGTCACAGCTACCTACCACTACTAATCCAATGGTCAAGCCACATATCTGCGATTGCCATGGAAGAAATTACTACTAAGATTCCGCTAGCTTAATCAGATAAAAGCCAATATTCCCCAACTCATTCGTTTACTAGACCAAGCCTCCGGCATTAGAATTTTTCGTCATTCTTTGTTTAAATAGGGTTGACAATGCATGTTTTAAACTGACATAATGAAAGTGGTTGTCTCCCCTCTTAATTTTATATGAATTTACAACTATACATATATATATATATATATATATATATATATATATATATATATATATATATATATATATTCATTCTCGTTATTTTTCTCTACGCACAATATATACATGAAGGCGCGTGCTGAGAGATTTAGGTTTCTGGTTATATGACTCTGGTTCAGTTTTGTCACGTTTGGAAAAAGCCAGAAAATATTATATAACGGGTCAACCGATGCGTTGAACGTGGAAATATGTAGATGAAACTTTCTACGGAAACATTCGATAGTTGTACTCGCATTAAATATATATATGTATGTATATGTATATATGTATGTATGTATATATATATAAAACGAAGATTAACGAAACTGATTATAAACAACAGACAATTTGAAATGATTTGTTTGAACATTATTTTCTATCGATACTCGTATTTAAGCAGTTATTCTGTTTATAATCAAACAGTATTATATATTTATTTCTACAGGCCTGATTATTTACGATAATTTTTTTACGAAAATGTGTGTTATTCGGCAGGATTCGAACCTGCGACCTCTATCCACACAGGGATAGCCACCAATTGATCAAACTTATATAATGTGGATAGGGGTCGCTGGTTCGTATCCTGCCGAATGACACACATTTTCGTAACAAAAATATATCGTAAATAATCAGGTCGGTAGAAATAAATATATGATACTGTTTGCTTATAAACGGAATATCTACTTAAATACGTGCATCGATCAAAAATAATGTCTAAACAAATCATTTGTATATATATATATATATATATATATATATATCCACTCCCGTTCATTATTTCTCTCTATAACATTCTTTTCATTCTTCACCCGTTAGCTCACACACACACACACACACACACACACACACACACACACACACTTTTCTCTCTCTCTCTCTCTCTCTCTCTGTATATATGTATGCAAGTATCTATCTATCTATTTCGTTCTCTTTTTATTGTTCGTCCATCTCAAAACATTTTGCTGATAAGATTACCTTGCCAAATTTCTATTCACAGTCACATTCACGACTGGAGTAATGTCTAAATTAAACTGACGGCCATTAATGCCGAGGCGCAAGCTTTGCCAACTTGATTGGTCAGTTGTCCGCTCGGTTTGCTTGTTTAGTTTGCACAGTTTATTTCCACAGTTGCCTTTATTAAAGTTAGGCCTCATTTATCAGGCACTACACATTAAGTGACCCTAACTGGAAGTTTGATCTGAAAGAGGAAATCAGAGGAGCGAGCCTTGTTTAGGAAATGGGAATATTGTCGATTGGCGGTAAATAATAATCACCGATCATCACTGTATATCTTTTCGTGTCTTTCCGATGCGATGTTCTGTCGCCTTCAGGTAATCACTATTTCGATAAGCAAACTTTCCACGAAAACCATTAAGCCGCATGCAAAACTATCTATCTATCTATCTATCTATCTATCTATCTATCTATCTATCTATCTATCTATCTATCTATCTCAACCTGTTTATTACTTACCCATCTACATTACTTTCAAGTTTGTCTCAACCCATCTATTCATATCTATCTCTCTATCCCACATCCTCTTCATATTTATCTCATCTATCTATCTGGCTAGCTATATATATATATATATATATATATATATATATATCATTACTCCAATATATTTCCTTATCTATCTATCTATCTATCTATCTATCTATCTATCTATCTATCTATCTATCTATCTAAACATGTTCTTTATTTATATATCGATAATACCTTTCAGTCTTTTTCAAACCCTCTCTCGACATCTATCAATGTTAGTTTGTTCATTATGTAACTCATTCTGTTCGTATCGTTTTCAGTCTGTTCATTATATATCTATTTAAGATAAAACAAATAAATATTTAATCAATTTTGAATATTTTGAGTAAAAAATTTTGAATATGTCGGGTATTAAAGTAAAGCGTGAAGAAAAAACTAAACATCAATTCTAAGAAAAAGAAAAAAAGAATGTATTGCTGTCAGCGAAATGTAGAAACAAACAGGCTAAGCTTAAATTAAGTATAAAAGGAAACAATTTGAATATATAGGAGTTGTTTTAATGGAAGATGGAGAATTCGACACCGAAATCTGAAAGCAATTGAGAGAGCGAAAAGTGCCTATTAACAAATAAGCGAAGTATTACAAAATGTGAAAATTTCGTTAGAAACAACTCAAAAAGAAGTACTTAACTTTTACGCTATATCGGTTTTTCTATATGGCAGTGAATGCTGGAGAATCTTCTCACGGATGAAGAAGAGAGTTGAGACGACTCTGATATGGTTCTACTGAAGAATACTAAGAATACCTTGGACAGAACATGTGAAGAATGACGAAGTTTCAGATAAAATGGAAAGAAAATAGACATACAATTAGGAAAGATGGCTTAGAAAAGTTGACAAGAGGAACAGAAAAGGCAACATATAACCTTCCTAACAATTTTAGGTAAATAATTTGCAGAACTCCAATTAGGAAATATAGCCAAAAAGACAACATTTACTAAAATCTTTAAAGCACATGACACTGTGGAAAGCGATCTGTTATATATTTCAGTGTCTGCGAAACAGTTAGTCCTGGGTATGATGATAAATTACATCCAGCAGCAAGGCCACTGATCGGGGGATTCGAGGTTTTGAGGAGACTTAAATCACCTCTTGATTGCTGTTATTTTCAGGTTCAAACTATCGGCAAATAGTGATACCTTTAAACAAAAACAAAACCCTAGAACGTATAAAAATATGATAAATACATATGTGCCCTGTCCCTTCAGAACGTAAGCGATCATGTCTTTCCACGTTTCCTTATCCCTGGTGGCTCTGAGCACACCTTCTCCTGTTACACCCTGCAATCCTCGTTCTGTCATCCACCTTATTAGGTCCTTCAAATATGTTACCCGTTGCTTTCCCCTGTCTCTTTTCCCCTCTATCTGGCCTGTTAGTATCAGGTTCTCCAGGTCCTTCTTCCTCATTGCGTGTCTCAGGTACTTTGTCTGTCTCTTCCTGATGCTCAGTATTAATTCCCTTTTTGCTTCCATCATTTCCAAAACCACATCATTGCTCACACGCTCAATCTATGTAGCATCCTTCTGTAGAACCACATTTCAGTTGCTTCAAGTTTTTCCTTCATTTTTGATGATATTGTTCAGCATTCACTGCCATATTGAAGGACGAACATCACGTAGAAATCCAGTACTCTCTTCCTTGTTTCTAGCGAGATTGTCCTGTTTCTTAATACTTCTGGAATGCTTCCTTCGCCATGCCAATTCGCCCGCGGAGTTATGTCGCATTTTCCGTCTTCTGTTATAATGCTTCCCAGGTATTAGTATAATTAACAATAATACAAATATTTGAATCCAAATGACCAACAATATATTTTGTAATAGAATTCCCAACAACACATTTTATAGCAAAATGACAAGCAATACTTTTTATCTGTAGTTGAAGGCATACAACTGCGTTTAAAAATATTTAGTTGAAGCCATGAAATTATATTCAAATTATTTAGATTGGCATTAAATAACCTATAGAGGTTGATATGCTGATAAACAAAATAAACCATCAAAATCAAGTTAGAACATCTTCTATTTAAAAAGCCTACGAATATTTTTCCAAACAAGTTTATACTAGATAAATGTATATTTTTGAATCATGGTTCACTGGTTTGAGTTCAAACTACTTAGGTTTTGAATATAAGGACATTTCTTTCGAAAAAAACATTTATAATTCGTTTAAAATTAGTGTACAATTCTAATAAAAACAGCTTCTATGATTGAATATCCTTGAAATTAAGATGGATATCAGCCTTATGTCATTTTTATGTTTTCATCATTAAGCTGCATTTCAAAGTTCTCTCTCTCTCTCTTCTCTCTCTCTCTCTCTCTCTCTATATATATATATATATATATATAAATATATATATATATATATATAAATAGAGATTGTATTATATATATATATATATATATATATAATACAACTGTTTCACAGTTTTTAATACATATTAGTCTCTCCTTTTTCCTGTTTGTTTCTCTTTCGCAGCCATATGAATAAAAAAAGGTGCATGTTCAAAGATCAAGCAAAATCCGGAAAGCAACCTTTGCTACTTCCGGCTTAAACAAGATCTTCTTTTCTGTGTGCCACATTTTAACCTTTCCGCCATTGAAACGGTGATTCGTCGCCGTGATCACCTCCTACCTCTACCTCCGCAGCTCGTTTATGAATGTAAGAAACTCAAATGAGCAAAACTATTTGATTTCCTTTATCTGAAACGGGCAAAACAATAAGGTGGGATGCCGGAAAGAAGGTGAGAGATGAACCCTTCAACTTCTACGTTTATCAGCGGCCATCTTACGATAACATTTCAAACATTTTTGTTGATGGGGAGAAAATAAAGAAATACATGGTATTAGCTGTTAGCACGTTTAAGTGATGAGACGCTGTTTAGGAAAGTGAAGGAGGAAGAAAAAAAACAAAAGAAAAGTTTAAATGTCAGTAATGGCGGGAATAAAGAAAAAGAAACGGTATCAGTTAAAGGAACGTGTGGAAGTTAGAAAAAAATAAGAAAAATTGAAGCACTAAACATCTGAAGAGTAAAACCATTTGACGTCTTTAGAGAATGTTAAAGATTGAAAACAAAAAGTAGGATTGATAGAAAAAGAAAAAAAATGAAACGAAAATACAATCATTGAAATGATAAATGAAATTCTAAACCTGGTTTTATAGAATATTACGCGTAACATTTATTGATAGCAAACAAAAAGAAAACATGTTTTTCAACAGCAGTTTACCAGAATTAGAATATCTCTCATTAGTTACTCCCTTTTATGATTATATCTTTGGATTTTTATGACTTCCTTCTCACGAAATTATTCTTTTTTGTTTGATAAAACTTTACTTGTTTTAAAACCCTACCAACACATTTTGAGGTTGTTGTTTTTTGTTTTTTTTTTTTTTATTCATCTTACCGTAAGATATTCGAATCCCCTAAGGTTTTTACTGCGATGAAAATATAATTGGTCAACTGAGTTCAAATTCTACCCAATGTTTTTACTCTTTGGGGTGGTTAACATTGTGCGTTGTGGTGTAATGGATATTTGATCAAAATGGAACATCGGAGAGCCGAGTTCGATTTTCAGTCGAATTCGTTTCATTCACTTATGCACATATATCATTAGGAAAGGTACGAATACATCTCTTCTCTCTCCAGCTATGGGTTGAATAGCAAGAAAGATTGGCTTCTATAGCCTTAGTTGGCCACCAGTTTACTGTCAGATTTAATGGCAAACTATTGCATGAATATCTTCTGTCTAGTTAGTCCTATCTTGAAAAAGACATGATCGCCCAAGCATATATCATGTACAGCAATTAACTAATTAACTGACTTGGTAGTTTTTTCTCCACTGTGTCCCTCTGTAATTGCAAAGGTCTGCCACACTGAATTAGCATTACTATGCAAGAAGAAACATTTAATATAAATATTATTTCTATTCTTTTGAATTTTTCTGCCTTAATCTTTGCGAAACTATTATTCTTTCGTTTAATAAAACTTTATTCAGTGTAAAACCTCTACCGAAAGTTGTTTTCTTTTTGTTACGTTTCCACAACATATGTCAGTCGCCTAAATATTTTGTCTAGGGATATACAATTGATGACCAGTGTTCAAATTTCACCAAGATAATTTTAGCGTTCACTTCGCACTGATGGTAATGGAATTAGTTAATTTAAACATTTAATTCCATAAAACATTTGGCATTGATTGAATAAACATTTAGTGTTCTTGAAAGGCAAAGTGATTTTTCTCTTATATTGCTCGATTTCGAAATAAGTAGAACACATCACCCATTAAATCACTAGCCTAACTAATAAAACAATAACTTTTAAGCAAAATTCGACTTCATTCAGCAACATAGTTTTCTTCTAGTGTGATACACTGATTCCAACGCTTCTATAACAACTCGATGCATTTTTTGTAGTACGATTTTTCTTTGGCCTCAAAATATACCTAAGTTTCCGATATCCCTTTTTTATTGATGCAACATCTCTTTCTCTGGAGCATTCTTTTGAGGTCTGCAAACAGCCACTAATCGCCGGGGGCCAGATCTTAAGAATAGAGTGGATGGATGCGAAAGCAATTCAAAGTGCAATTCATGTAATTTTGCCAACGTTGCAATCGACTTGTAACACGATGCGTTGTCTTGGTGAAAGATTACTTTTTCTTCTTCATTTGAGACCGTTTTTTCGCGATTTCTTTCTTTAAACGAACATATAATGCTATATTATATTCGATATTGATGGTCCTTTCATTCCCAAGGTAATCGATGGACAAAATACTTTGCTGATCACAAATTACGGAGGTCACAAACTTGCCTTGCTTATGTTTGCGTCATTGGTCGTTTTGGACGGCTTTCACCTGCTACTGTCCACTTAGCTGATTGCAAATTTGACTCCGGAGTGAAGTGATGTATCCATGTTTTATCCATTGTCTCATACTTACGCAAAACGTTGAAACGGTTGCAATTCACTAACTCTATGTCTAATCTGTCTTACGCTCTTACCACCCTATTTCTCTTTGGGGTTGACCTGTGGGTAAATCAACTCTTCTCGTGCGATAAGTAAAATTGCAGAAAATTTTCCTCATTTCTGTTGTTTAGTTGAACAGTGTTATTTCAATCATACTGACTTCTAAGTTTTATGAGAGTATTATTGTAATGTCTTCAGGGTCTAAAGAATAGCCAAAAGACCCTGCAAAGTGAAGACATTACAAGTTGTGTGTGTGAGAGTGTGTGAGAGAGGGAGAGAGAGAGAGAGAGAGAGAGAGAGAGAGAGAGAGAGAGAGAGAGAGCATAAGAAATTCACCTCTTTCAAGAGATCTGAATTTCAATTTGTGATTGTCAGCTAAGTATCGGTTTGACATTTTACCGTTCAGATATGTACGGTTTCTTCATTTACCATCCATTTCTCCAAACTTATCTTGAAATATCCTGAAAAGACTTGCTAGTAATCATTTTTCTTGTGGGTTTTCGACTTTGATTCATGTTTCTTCCTAATATTTATTCTCTCTGCATTTGTTGGTCTTCACCTCTTCTTCTGCTATAATTACTTAAATTCATTCTACCGCTGAACATTCTGCGTTTAATATTCTATACAGGCACATTTCGATTTCTCAGCATTTAAAATGCTGGCTTTCATCTGGGCTTGAACGGCGACTACGGGAAGAGTTAAGAAATATACAACTATCACACCCAGGAGGCTTTACACAGAAATTATGATATTATTCCTTTGAATTTATTCATAACCTTCTTTTTTCATCTCCTTTCTTTGAATTAATTCATTCAATATCTCTTTCTTAAATTCTTCTTTTTCTTCTTTTTTCGTCTTAGAACCCTTTTCTTTATCTATTCTTTTATTTCCTCATGCTCCTTTTTTTCTTCTTCGGCTTACTTATTTCCTTGTTTCTTCTTATGTTTTATTTCGGCTATCATTTTCTTTTTCTTTGCTATCTTCTTCTTGTCTTTTACTTTGCATCTTTCTTTTTTTCATTTTCTTTTTCGCGTTTCTTCTTCTTTTTCATCTTTTTCCCCTTTTTTCTTTTTCTTCGATTTACTTGATTTCTTTTTTCTTCCTATGTTTTATTTACGCCAATATTTTTCCATTTCTTTGCCTTTTTCTTATTTTGCTTTTCTTTTCGTCTTCTTTTTTTCATCTTCTTTTTCACCTTTCTTCATCTTACATTCTTCATCATCATCCTCATCATCCTCATCATCATTCCTGTTCGATATGGCATTTTTGGCATCTGTCTGCAGAAGCATATTAAACAAGTATCTTTCTCAATTGTCAAGAGATTGACCAGCATTTGCTGCCATATTGGAGGACTGATATTGCGTAACAGTTTTTGCATTCTTTTTTTCTAATGGAATTCTCTTGCTTATTAATACTTTGTTTAGCTTCTTGAAGATAGCTTTTATTATCTCAATGCGCCTTCGGATTTCATTTCACGAAATGATTATCGAAATTACTGCAGCGGAGAATGACAACCGGATGAACTCTTGAATAATTTGCATTATAGCAAGTGACTGCAATTATTTTTATCTATTTGAAATAATTCGTCTCTCTCAAAATATTTCTCTTTACCTTAACTCTTTCTTCTAGTTTCTTGTCTTATTTCGTTCGTCATCATCTTTTCTTTCCTTTCCTTTTTCACATCTTTTTTACTTCATTCTTCTTCCTTTGTTCTACTTCTTTATTCATCATATTCTTTTCTTTTTCGCATTTTCTTCTTTTCCCCGACATACATCATTCTTAATTATTCTCTTCCTCCTAGTCATCATCATCATCATCATCTTATTATTATTATTGTTTTACCCAAAGAAATTACGTATTTGCGTTGTTTTATATCACAAATTCGACTAGCCAAACCGCTAAAAACGTTTCTTCTATTCGATGGTGCAAACCGTTGACAAAAAAAAATGTCACTTTGAATTCCGAATCTGTCAGATTATTCGCTACTTCATACCTGCTTTATCAGATGATCTAACCCTGTTGCAAATCGGACTGAACATGAGACACTATGATAGTCGAGATAAAATGGCCGAAAATAATGTCAATCTATGGAACATCAGAAATACAACAATATGAAGTTAGACATTAGAGTTCTTTATATCGATTAGCTTTCACTTTTTTGGTTCTCATCATTGCATAAATTATAAAAAGAATCTCATTATTTAATTTCATTTTAAATTAATTTAATTTATGAAAAGCGGATTACTAATTTACAAACCGTAAGAAAATAGATATTATCCCGTGTTTAATAGCTAGTATCAGTTAGTTAAATTTTTCACCGTTAATCTACCATTACATGACAGCGTATTATTTATTAACGTGACAACTGGACTTCGCGAAGTAAGTTCGAATTCCGGTCTGGTCCTCTGCACTCCCTTCAGCAAAAATTTAAATTATAAATATGAAATTGCGGCGGGAAGGATTCGAACTTATATTACTACGGGAAAAAACATTGCGGCGAAGTTAAGGGATAACTACAATACGATCTCAGTGAGCCTTTCTCGTACTTACCAATATCTTAAAGCCTGGGTATGACGATAAATTACATCCGGCAGTAAGGCCTCTGATCTGGAAGGTTTCAGGAGCGAGGAACCACTTTTAATTGCAGCTGTTTCCAGGTTCATCCTGACCCGGGGTGGAAGCACCTGTTAGCGTTCCAGCTATAGTCAAATATTTAACACCCAACTTGGTTTTAAAAACTATGAAAAAATGAGAACATATTTTTATAGTAAAATTACTAGCAATAAATTTCCAACGTTAAAAAATTAGCAGCATTATATTTGTGATAAAAAAAATTACTAATACTCTCAAGAAAAAAACATTTTGTCATTAAAGGACTCATAAGGAGTTGATATGCTGCTAAAAAAACTTCTATTTTTTTATACGTTTTTCTTGGAAATTCAGTATGAAATGCTTCATAATTTTTCACACAGGAATTATATTATTCATTTGATTTATTCATAACTTTCTTTTTTATTTTCTTCTTTCTTCAATTTACTTAATTCAACATCTGCTTGTTAAAGTCCATTAAAATTCTCTATATGTTTAAAGATATGGCATACACCTTGAACAGAAGAAAAATTAAAATGACATGCAGAACCTGAAACTGCAACCAGTGGTTGCGTCTGAGTTTATAGGTTCACAACGTAGGGCTTTGAGATGATCCGGCCAACGTATACGCATCTAACTCGTGTTTCTATCTTGTAAATACGTTTATATTTTTCTGTAAATTCAGTGGGAAATGCATTATATATTTTACTACATTTCAAATTCCGCATCTGTTTAATGACTTATCTCTGCAACGGAAGATAAATTAAAATATCATGCTGTGACTAGGATTCGAACCTTGTTTACTGCGATTGCCAATAAATGATCGTGGCTTATAAATACGTGATATATATATATATATATATATATATATATATATATATATATACTAGTATATATATATATATATATATATATATATACTAGATTTTTTCAATACCTTTATGCCTTTACTGGTAATTCAGTTGAAAGCAACATGCAGAAAATATTGTGAAAACCAGAATTCCGACATGTATCATGGCCACAGCGTGGGGTTCTATAAGCTAGAGGATCACAGCCACGGGAACAATGTATACCTCTAATTTGTTTATGCGATTATGATTTTGCTAGACATTCAGTAGGGAATGCCTTATTCATTTATCAATATTTCAATTCAAGTACGACTTGTGCTTGAAGTCGTGACATACTCTCTGTAGCGGAAACAAAATACAGAAAGAAAATTCCGACCAGAGTTGGGATCTGGGTCGAAACAGACTCAGCGTGGGGTCTTAAACACTAAACGATCACAGATCAATGATCCCAAACCAAGACATGCTTTCTGCCGGTGTAGGCAATATGGTTACGACCTTTTAGAGGGTTTAAATATTTTATCAAATTTCCATATATTCCTCATTTGTTTGAACTTGTGGCCCATTAATTTTGTAGAACTATAATTAGAATAATACCCGGAATTATTTTATTATAATTCTGCGGTGTGCGTTGTAGGGTAATGGATGACGGCGATATGAAACCGGCGATCTGAATTCAAATTACAGTCGGGTTCGTTACATTTATTTAAGTTTAAATAAGCTTGGGAAATGTATGACTCCATCTCTTCTCCTTCCAGCTATAGGTTAAATAACACACAGACTGAGTCTTAGCAATATATCAGGATAATAAACGGCAATCTACTGGAGGAAATCTGTTTGGTTAATTACGAATGGAAAGAAATATGATCGCCAAACGTGTATCAACTTATGGCTGTCTTAACTGACGGTTTGTTTTATATAGAGTAGATATGGAAACAGATTAACACGAGTTGAGACAGATTATATCTTTTAACTGGCATCCATTTTCAGTTTCGCACGAACGTCTCCTTCGTAAGGTGTTTTCCTTCACAGACCTCAGCGTTTCAAGTTCTGGTGCTTTGTCTAAATATCGTCCTTCAGTTGTTGGAGAGTCGGTGACATGACAAAACTGTTCGTCAGAATAACCACATAGGAATAACAGAGTTTGTCAGATCCAGGGAATATTGTTTGCTATTTTATGCCACAAGCGTGAGAACTTAATCTTGTCCAAAATATTTCCTTGGGAAGCTGGATTGTGGCTCTTTTCGTATGAGATTTTGCAGCATTTTGTACAAAAACCGGTTGATACATAAAAAATTCGTTGGAGTGTCCGAGAGATCGAAACCGTCTTCGAGTTGATGTGCTCAGATATACTTCGATACTCTTTCTTCAGTCAGTTAAGTGCCATACGTGATACACGCTTGGGCGATCATGTCTACGAAAGCGACATGACTGACTGGGCAGAAGATTACCCCGCAGTAGGTTGCCATTGCTTTCTGCGGTAGACTGGTTGCCGACCAAGGCTATAGAACCCAAACTGCCCTGTTATTTACCCCATAACTGTAAGGAATAGACGGATTAATACCTTTCCCAAGGGTATTTGAGCGTAAATGAATGCAATAAATTCAGCTGGAATTCGAACTCGGCTCCCTGATTTCTCGTTCCGAGCCGATATCCACTGTATCACAACGCACATCCTCCGAACATAATATGCCATTACGTGTAAGATCACTAAGTGAACCGTTACTCACAAAACTTGGAGAATCTCTCACACCATAATGGCTCGTTGAATTTGAGTTATTGATCCTTGACTTTGGTAAAAAAAAAAAGAAATTACTACATTTGTTCGTTTTTCAGTCGTATAATTTTACGAGATAAATTTCTAAAGCCTCCTTTACAAAACACATGCGAGAAAATTGAAAAAAAAATTATTAAACAAAAAAAAAATCATTAAAATTTAAGATCTCTTGGTGGCTTTTGTCAGTAAGTTAAGTGCCATACGTGATACACGCTTGGGTGATCATGTCTCGAAAGAGACATGACTGACTGGGCATAAGATTATCCCGCAGTAGGTGGCCATTGCTTTCTGCCGTAGACTGGTTACCAGCCAAGGCTATAGAACCCTATCTGTCCTGTTATTTAACCCATAACTGGAGGAAAGAGACGGGTTAATACCTCTCCCAATGATATTTGTGAGTAAATGAAAACAACTGACTTTTGTAACAATGTGTATTAATAACATTTTATTTCCCTTATTACAGTTTTTTGTTGAAAAGTGACTGTTCTAACAGCAGTTTAGATGTAGCACAAGGCCGAAGGAATGGGGTACCCAGTGAGGATCGAAATCATTACCCAACTCTAATAATTCCAGCGAGGAAATCTTGCTGAACATTAAACTACGTCGAGATGTCCAACAAAAGATTTGTAATGGTGATTTTCTAAGCGCATCTTAGATGTGGCACAAGTCCGAAGGAATGGGGTGCCCAGTAAGGATCGAACTCATGACTCAATTGTAATAATTCTAGCGTCAAAATCTTGCAAACCATTACACGACGTCGAGATGTCCAACAAAAGATTTCAAATGGTGATTTTCTTAGCGCAGCTGAGATGTGGCACAAGTCCGAAGGAATGGGGTACCCAGTGAGGATCGAACTCATTACCCAATTCAAATCATTCTAGCGAGATAATCTTGCTAACCATTACACCAGGTCGAGATGTCCAATAAAAGATTCCTGATAATGATTTTCTAAGCGCAGCTTAGATGTTGCACAAGGCCTAAGGAATGGGGTACCCAGGGATGATCCAACTCATTACCCAATTGTAATAATTCTAACGAGAAAATCTTGCTGACCATTAATTACACCACATAGGGATGTCCAAGCAAAGATTTTTAATGGTGAGTTTCTAAGCGCAGCTTAGATGTGGTACAAGGCCGGATGAATGGCGTACTCAGTGAGGATCGAACTCATTACCCAATTGTAATAATTCTAGCGGGAAAATCTTGCTAACCATTGCACCAGGTCGAGATGTCTAACGAAAGATTTCTAATGGTGATTTTCTAAGCGCAGCTTAGATGTGTCACAAGGCCGAAGAAATGGGGTACCCAGTGAGAATCCAACTCATTACGCAATTATAATAATTCTAGCGAGAAAATCTTGCTAACCATTACACCAGGTCGAGATATCCAACAAAATTTCTAATGGTGATTTTCTAAGCGCAGCTTAGATGAGGCTCGAGGCCGAAGGAATGGGGTACCCAGGGAGGTTCCAACTCATTGTCCAATTGTAATAATTCTAACGAGAAAATCTTGCTAACCATTACACCAGGTCGAGATATCCAACAAAAAAAATTCTAATGGTGATTTTCTAAGCGCAGCTTAGATGAGGCTCGAGGCCGAAGGAATGGGGTACCCAGGAGGTTCCAACTCATTGTCCAATTGTAATAATTCTAGCTAGAAAATCTTGCTAACCATTACACCAGGTCGAGATATCCAACAAAAAAATTCTAATGGTGATTTTCTAAGCGCAGCTTAGATGAGGCTCGAGGCCGAAGGAATGGGGTACCCAGGGAGGTTCCAACTCATTGTCCAATTGTAATAATTCTAGCTAGAAAATCTTGCTAACCATTACACCAGGTCGAGATATCCAACAAAAAAATTCTAATGGTGATTTTCTAAGCGCAGCTTAGATGAGGCTCGAGGCCGAAGGAATGGGGTACCCAGGGAGGTTCCAACTCATTGTCCAATTGTAATAATTCTAGCTAGAAAATCTTGCTAACCATTACACCAGGTCGAGATATCCAACAAAAAAATTCTAATGGTGATTTTCTAAGCGCAGCTTAGATGAGGCTCGAGGCCGAAGGAATGGGGTACCCAGGGAGGTTCCAACTCATTGTCCAATTGTAATAATTCTAGCTAGAAAATCTTGCTAACCATTACACCAGGTCGAGATATCCAACAAAAAAAATTCTAATGGTGATTTTCTAAGCGCAGCTTAGATGAGGCTCGAGGCCGAAGGAATGGGGTACCCAGGGAGGTTCCAACTCATCGTCCAATTTTAATAATTCTAACGAGAAAATCTTGCTAACCATTACACCAGGTCGAGATATCCAACAAAAAAATTCTAATGGTGATTTTCTAAGCGCAGCTTAGATGAGGCTCGAGGCCGAAGGAATGGGGTACCCAGGGAGGTTCCAACTCATTGTCCAATTGTAATAATTCTAACGAGAAAATCTTCCTAACCATTACACCAGGTCGAGATGTCCAACAATATATTTCTAATGGTGATTTTCTAAGCGCTGCTTAGATGTGGCACAAGCCCGAACGAATGGGGTACCCAGTGACGATCAAACTCATTACCCAATTGTAATAATTCTAGCGAGAAAATCTTGCAAACCATTACACCACGTCGAGATGTCCAACAAAAGAATTCTAATGGTGATTTTCTAAGCGCAGCTTAGATGTGGCACAAGGCCGAAGGAATGGGGTACCGAGTAAGGATCCAACTCATTACCCAATTGTAATAATTCTTGCGAGAAAATCTTGCTTACCATTACTCCATGTCGAGAGGTTCAACAAATGATTTCTAATGGCAGAGATAGCAGCACGTAGAATGATTTCAGTAGTGCAAATAATTCCTGGATTTCTTTTTAATCAACGTTTGATATTTTATTAAAAATGCAAAATTTATTAAAAATTTTGCTTGACTCGTTGTTACTTCTTTCAATCTAAGAGAAATGGAAAATATTGATCCTAGTATAGCATTAAAAACAATTTAGAAATACGGTTCAAATAAAGATGCGCTACATTTTAGCAGCACACTTTCGAACCCCTGTAAGCATGCGCATATAGACACGTGACCAAACAACACAAAGTGAAAGTGAAGGTGACCTCATCGATTCATGTCTGACCAAATCAAATCCGATCGACTGGATTAATTGATAAATGCAAGTAACTGACTGGAATACCAAGCATTCACCCTGTCTATAACAACATTTTCCAAAGCTCAACACGCCGTGGAAATACGCGTATTTTCTTCGAAAGCCAACGACCACACCTGTGCATATCTGTCTGACTAAATACAGTCGTACTTACAATCAAACACGCACATGATTATGCATTACATTTAAGAGGCTGTGGTTTATCGTCAGTTTTCTGTTAACTAGATCTTTACACCCTCATAGCTTTTCCTAAGATCCCCACTACGTTTGCGAGAAAAGAATTATATTCGTTTCTTTGGCAATGGCTTTGTGCCATATTTGACTAATGTTAATAAAAGCGTGCCTAGAAAAACTTCTTCGCTATAGCAAACACGAATGTATTTTTAACAAAGTAATCTCAGCCTCGAGAGAGACGAATTATTTCAAATAAATAAAATAAATTCATTCACCTGCTTTAGTGCAAATTATTTATCCGGTTGTCCTACTCAACTGCTGAAATTTCGAGAAGCATTTCGTGAAATGAAATCCGAAGACGCGTTGAGATAACGAAAAGTGTATTTAATAAGCTAACTTTTGTGACGAAATCTTCGTCTCCAAGTTGTTTTTGTTGTGACCTGTTCGGGCCCGGAAGTAAGACACAGAAAGAAGAAGGTAGGTTCAAACAGTTAATTAGAATAGCAGAACAATATATACAATAATAAGTATTTGTAATCAGCAAAATAGAAGTGTAAGCCCAAATGGAATTGTTACGCTGCCTCTTGACTGCCTTACGACTGCATCAAGAGTCAAGGAAGTCACGCAGGTTATTATTTATTGACGGTGGAGAAGTTCATTCCTGTAGATAGGGCTCTATAACACTAACCAATGTATTAAAAAGCATAAGATTTTAGTTAGTAACAAAGAATGCAAGAATTGTTATGCAATATCAGTTCCTCTATGTGGCAGCGCGTGCTAGTCAATCCCTGGACAAATGAAGAAGAAACTGAAGCCGTAGAATTGTGTTTCTGCAGTCAGATACTGAGAACACCAGGTGAACAACGACGAAGTTTTAGCGCAAACAGAAACAAAAACGACACTTATATTTAACATCAGAGAGAGACAAAAAATTCTAGGCCACAAAATGAACATACATTACTAATTAACCCATAGCTGGAGGGAGAAGAGATACATTCATACCTTTCACAAAGGCATTTGCGCGTAATCTGAATATAACAAACCCATTTAAATCAGAACACCGCTCTCCAATTAACAATTCCTAGTAAATATGTCTTACACCATTCACGCATCCAAGCTTACCGTGCCTGGTATTACCAAATGGTCAATCTTCTAGTTATCAGGCTCGACGTTGCTTAACTTCAGTGATCAAACGTAGACCGATGTCTCAACAATTTTATATAGCTTCTTAATTTTCTTGTTTTTAAATTTTTCTTTCTATAGGTTTTGTTTTTAAATATCCCACCCATGTGGTCTGAACTAGTTTTGTAAGGAAAAGTGATATGCTGTACGATCTTGCAAATAAATTTACTATGAAAGGTTCCGAAATTAGTGCACTTTCAATACGTATTCACCATAACAAATCATTTTCCATTTTAATTAAACAGCATTCTTCAAGTCGAAATTATGATCACTTTTATAATGGATGATTAGTTCAGTGAACGCATTATTTTATCAAATAACCCTTCATGTTAATATAACCGTCTATAAAAATCCCTAGATTTCTTGAGACGTTTACAGTGCTTGTTTAGTATGTCCCTGCTTCAGGTTTACGATTCCTGTTATTCTTTTTTAAAGTTGCTAAGCTCAAATATTTAGCAATAGAGAAATTTCCTGGAATATTTTTTTCAAAAAAGAATTTAACGTATCGTGTCGGTCAGCACTCCCACATTAAAAAAAAAAACCTTTAATCAGCGTTCGTTATAAAACTGATCCAGGATATAAAAAGGTCTCCATGCCGCGTGTAAAAGTTCCAGTCAACCATCGTCTGCTCCATTCATCGTGGCCAGCAGAAACAATTGTTCTTTCCAGGAAAAACTTTTTTCAGCGGCTGAAAAATTGCCTTTTTCAAGACAACGCACTTCAGCCGCTACCAAATCTGTCCTTTTCAGGACAAGTTCTTCAGCAACTACAAAACTGCTTTTTTTCATCACAACACTCTTTAGCGACTAGCAAAACTGTTTTTAATAGGACAACACTCTTCAGCGGCTACCAAAACTGTCCTTTTTAGGACAGCGTATTTCAGCGACTAAAATACTGTCCTGTTCAGGACATCGCTTTTCATATATATATTTACACACACACACACACACACACACACACACACACACACACACACACACACATATATATATATATATATATATATATACAGACACACACAAGGGCACACATGATACCGGGAAAAGGTATGTAGGTATATATATATATATATAAAATGAACACAGAAGTAGGAAAAATACCAGACGTATACGCACATAAACACACGAAAAAGAATATCGGATAGTAATAAAAATGTAGCAATAAACACAATAAACAGACAAATATAACATCAGGTCGTAAAATGGCGCCCATACCACTCTGAGAGAGATGCGAAAATGGCAAATTCTGCTATCGGTCAGCGCACACACACACACATAAATCATAAACACATACACACATACATGCACAAACACACTTACAGGTACACACACACTCACTACAATTAATGACAGCAGTAGCAGCGCAAGATGACCATTCTTTGAAAGGCTCGGTCCAGGAGCGGACGTGAAATCAAGCTTGCCTACCAATCTGAAGATGAGATTTTGATTTTGAAATATTAATGAATAATAAATAGGTAATACCCAAAACTTTCTTCACCGTCGTTTATTTCACTAAACGCATTGTGATAGCCTTCAAAACCTACCCAAAAACCTAATATACACAATACTTCAAGCAAACTTATATATATATATATATGTATATATATATATATATATATATATATATATATATATGGAAATCACAAAACCTTATAAAAATGTCCCGGATTCCTATATTGAAAACATCAACAAGGAAGCTAAAATTATTACAGACAAATAAAATTCAAGCCAAAAAATACAAATTTAAGCAGACAGACAAGGTTTCTTAACAATCAAAGACCATAACGAAGATTTTTCCAACAACCCATCAAACCGACTTATAAATCCAACAAAAAACAGAAGTAGACAAAATAAGATATCAAATATTAAAAAGTATTTGTGACTTGCTAAGAACAGTCGCTCAAGCTAACCAGTGGAAGAACACAAGTGATTGCATTTCCTGGTTCGAAAAAAATCGAATAAAAAAATAAATACACGTTCATTAAATATGACATAAAAACTATTACTCATCAATTTCTGAAAAAAGTTTAATGGAAACAGTTAATAAAATGTACATAAAAATACCATCTGAACATCCTACATTGCCGCAAATCAATACTTTTCCACAACGGTAAAACATGGATTAAAAAATCAAACAACGGAACTTTGATGTACCTCAAGGATTATATGATGGAGCAGAAATTTCAGAATTGATGGGCATATACATTTAAAATAAAATCAACATAATAATCCATATAGTCAACCACAGATTATACAGAGACGACGGATTAATGATAACACAAGACAACAAAAGAGAAAATGATAAAATAAGGAAAAAGCTTTTCAAACTATTAAAAAAAAGATTTTGATATTATAGTAGAAACAAATACAAAAGTGGTACAGTATTTAGATGTTGAATTTAACTGTCTCGCCATAAATGAAAGCAAGCACTAAGTTAATATACATAAATACAAAATCCAACCATCCCAAAAGTATAATCAGACACAATCACCAAGGTCTAGAACACAGACTATCAAATAATTCGGTAAACAAAACAATATTTGATGAAAAAAATCCATGAAGATGCGCTAAGAAAATCTGTCCATAAAAACATTTTACAATATAATTCTCAACAAAACAGACAAACAAAAAACTATAATAGAAAACGAAATATTATCTGGTTCAACTCATGATTTCATTTAGAAGTAAAGTCCAGAATAGGACAAATATTTTTTGAACTGGTTCAATCATAAGTCTACATTCAAAATAGAAAACTTAAAAATCTGTGCAAAATTGGATAGCCACGCGTGGAAACTAAAATCAAAATATGGAAAAGACCCAGACATAACGTGGAGTATACTAAAACAGCTAAGCCTTCCAACGGTGGTAAAACATGTAGACTGTGCCAGGAAGAAAAGTTTGAGATAGGTAAATAACCATTGCCACTAGTAAAACAGTATACATAAATTCTTAATATTATTAACCATATTGTAAATAATAAACTATGCTTACAATTAAAAATAAGTTCATTTCTCTAGCTTAACAAGTTAAACTTTTAATCTGATAATTTCTAACTTCTCATTGAGATAAAGGTAAAAGGGTGCACGGAGGAAATTACAAGTTCGAGTTTTGTAAGAACTTTTCATTTTACGGTACGTGTTTTATTTTTATTTTTATTTTATTTTTTGTTTTTTTTAACACCAAAAGTACTTGAATAACGAAGTACTGTATTTATAGGAACTATTATTAAAAGATAGTGTGCATTGATACCAGCGAGTTTTGAACGGGCTTTTAATAGACCCGATATAAAACTCTTAGTATCAGGATTTTCAATTGTACACATAGTACAAAGATAAATTATGGAACTAGCTAAGCAATTATTTTGCAGCGGGAATTCTTTAGAATTTCTACAATTAAATTCGCTAGTATTAGTTTTTGTGTGTGTATATATTTAATTATGTGTATTTGTTCATGTACTGAAATATGAATGTTTGTCTTGACCTCATTAATACAAGGACCTTACCATCATACGAATTCGCTTTTACATGTAACCAATAATGTCGGATTTACAGAAGTTTTCTAAAGCTAACTTTAAAATTTAACGTAAAAATGAACATGACGATAAAATAAAAATTTTAGAAATTGTGCATATATATATATATATATATATATATATATATATATTCATCTGTACATGTGTCTGTATACCAATATCTGATTGTATGTGTTTAAACTCATTTATTTGTTCATATGCGGGTGTCTATAGATTTGCATATTGTGCGTCCATATCTTCACCTCGTTTCTGAGTAAGTTTACAATAATATAAATTTAATGTTTTGTTAAACTTAGAATTTAAAATTTGCAATAAAAATAAAATAAAGTAAAGTGAAACTAATAATCGATTAATAATGCTAATCTCTATTTTAATCAAATATTAATATTAATTGTTTTTGGAGTCTGTTCTCATATTTTTAAAATTAGAAATTACTTTGTTTTGATTAGTCCACACTGTCTTAGTAATCATGCCTTCATTTAAGATGATTTGGCTCCTTTTGAACCTTTTGAAACTCTTCAACTTGAAATAAACATCATCGCTTGATAAGACACAGGTAGTGTAAAAACAAAATAGCTATTTTTGTAATGATATTAAACTATAATTAATGTTATAAATTCTAAGTAAATATTATTCACTCTACTTTGTATTGAGCACTTTTTAAACAATAGTGATTCTTTGCATAATTTTATTACCTCCATACCTAAACTATATTTGGATATTAGCTCCTTTTATAGTTGAACACTGTCTACCCTATTTTTATAATATGCATAAATTTTATTTCGGAACATAGTTATATATATATATATATATATATATATATATATATATATATATATATAAAGTGCATCGAGGCAGCAAATAATTTTCTAAAGATAAATTGTTAAATATAACAGACAATGAATGTTTATTATATTTAATCATGACCCGTTCTAAGCATCATATTTTGGCTTTAATTTCAGGGGTAAATAAAAGCAAAAATTTTCCAACAATTAAATATTTTTTTATTATGATGGTTCATTCTGTAAAACCTAACAACCAAATAATTCCTTCTTTGGATGTCCAAAACTTATTCACTAATATTCCTGTCCATGAAACGATTGACATTATCTGTTATGTATACAATCATGCTACTCTCCCACCAATCAATATCAAACCCACTATTCTAAAAATAGTATTATTAGCATCACCACTCAAGTACCCTTTCATGATTCCCTAAGTAATATTTATAATCAAATAGATGGTATTGCAATGGGATCTCATTTAGTTTCCCTCTTTTCTAATTATTATACGGCACATTTAAAAAATAAAATATTTAAGGACACTATTAAGCCCCGTATATATATAAGATACATATATGCCATTTTCGTTTTAGCTATAAATATGGATCAAATTACACAACTTAAAAACAAATTTGGAATTCACCCCTTCCTCAAATTTACATTAGAACTTAATATTAATAAGAAAATTCCAATCCTTAATGTATTCATTAATTCTAACACACATAGATTCTCTGTGTGTGTTAGAATTGTCACACTTCTCTAAATAGAAAACCAACTAGCAAAAATCGCGTCTTCTTAATTATAATAGGGAATGCCTCCAACGATATAAGTTAGCTCTTATAAAAAAAACTTAATTCAACGCACACAAATTAGCTCTTCTTCAAAATCTATATTCTATAAAGAATTACACAGCATTAAACAAATACTTGTAAACAATGGATTTCCTTTTTTAACTGTCTCATTTATCGACAAATTAAAATGTATCTCAATAAATTTAATAATACCACTAAAAATATTGATATTAATAATAATAATAAGAGTGTGCGTCAAAATAAACATAACACTATTAAGTTATACTTTTGGAACCAAATATATAATAATTACAAATATGAAACAATACTCAACAATGTAATACGTAAACATGTTAAACCAACAAATAATAATCATCAAATTAAGCTCATCATATATTAGAAAAATTTACAATTGCCCTCATAGTCTCTAATGACCCTACAACCGCACAACTAAATCCCCTACAGAAAACCAATGTAGTGTATGAATTTATAAGCCCGTTCAGAGATTTTATCTCTGGTAGTAACATTGTACATATATTGATTTTACTACAACCACGCTCTCCTGTAGACTTCCCTGCCAGCTTTCTAATAATAGTTCAATTAAACAACATTTCTTAGAAAAACATAGTCATGTAGGTAATATTAGACTGATTTTAGTCGATAACACAATAATACTCACACATACACACAGTAAAAAGAATCTTCAGATATCGGAAGCCATTTATAATAAATCAAAGCAACCCACACTTAAGAAAAGCACATTTCAATTTAGTCAAACACATTACATTGTATTTAGAGAGATGGTTCTGTTAAAATTTTGGTTTCTCACGTCTTAGAAACGCATTACAATTTACGAACTGCGTCTGCTATTTGGTGACTGTTATCGTCGCATAACAATGTTATATGTCAACACAAGATAAAATGATCTTTGATGGTGGATGTCTTTGATGGTAGATGTCTTTATGTTAGCATCCCTGTAACTTCTCTGAAGATCACTCATGTGACCCGAAAGCTTAGAAACAGCACGATAAAAAATTATCCAAATGTTGGACAATATTTATCTTTATTTTCACCTGAAATTAAAGTCAAAATACGATGTTTAGAACGGCTCATGATTAGACATAATAGACATTCGTTGTTATATTTAACAATATATATATATATATATATATATATATAGATATATATATATATATGAATAAAACCAAAAGGAAAACTTAATTTGCAGATGCGTAGTTTAATTACCGGTTTCTTAATAAATTCTTAAAATATCCTACAAATAAATATTATGATTTAGTATTTGTTTTTACACTGTCAAAATCGATATTCACGTTTCTTCTTCAAAAGTCATTCTGAATAGTGAAATTTCTGAAACCACCTTAGTAGTAATAATTTCCCTTTCTTAAAGCTACATTTATGCTTTTTTCTGCTTTAAAATAAGTATTCGTATATTTTTAAATATATTTTCTTGTATGTAAAAATAATTTTAATTGACCAAATAAAAAAGCGTTTTAATAGAAAGACTGTGGATAAAAGCGTTCATTAAATCCAATGACTTGACCTAAAGATTTGTGAACAAAACTTCGAGAGTTGAGATAAATGGACCACCTTCCCATGCCGACTCAAAGAAAAGACAAAATAAATAAATGAAAAAACTTTGAAATTGCTGACTCATTTTGTTTTAATATAACCACTGTTATGTGCAAGAAGACAAAATATAAAATGTATTATAACAATAAATAAGCAAATAAAATGAATGAATAAATAAATACACTTCCAATATTAAATTAGCAACGAAATAAAAGACAAAAATTATCAGGCAATCTTACCAGCCACCCAGAACTAAGGTGACTGAAACTTCAAGACAAGATGGCGGAATCCATTTCTCTCCTCCTTCTAGCTACAAGTAAAGTAAGCAACTGACTGCTGACTATATCGTACATGGAAGTGGGGGGAGTCACAGTGGGAAGGTACTGCAAAACTATTGGCTTGAAAGGCTTCTCCCAGATATTAAAATGCTGTATTTTATCTCTTGATTAAGGGTAGTTTTCTTCGACTGTGTGACCCCTTCAAACCTGCGATATGGTCAACAGTCAGTCGCACACTTTTCTTGTATCTACCAATTTTAGGCAAAGTGTTCGAAGCCATCATGAACACTGAGGTGGGTCAACATCTCACTGCCACAGTCTTTTCTCTGTCAAACATTATGGTTTCCGCTTCACTAGGTCTACTGCTAATATGATCATGTACATCACTGAGTATATATACGAGGCTCTCGACAAGAAGCTCGAAATGTTGCCGTAGATATCTCCAAAGCGTTTCACAGAGTCTGGCATGCTAACCTTCTACGCAAGCTGCGGGGCTATGGTATAACTCAACAATTGTTTGACCTAATCCAGTCATTCCTTTCAAATAGCACAATGAAGGTAGTATTGAACGGACATGACTCCCAATACTATCATACAAACTCGGGTGTCCCTCAAGGGTCTATTCTAGGTCCTACGCTTTTTCTGATCTTCATTAACGATCTCCCCAATGTAATAAGATCTCAAATAGGCATATACGCTGACGACACTACGGTGTACTCTCGCCTCGAGGTTTGCTTTGTCAGCCTCGGCAGATTTTTATCTGCCGAGGCTGACAAAGCAAACCTCGCTACTGAGCTTGAAAAAGATATCCAATCCGTGATGGACTGGGGTAAGAAATGACTCGGGAATAGTGATGCTTCCAAAACGGAACAGCTATCTATTAACCATTACAGACAATCCCTCCTACCACCCCATTTGCATGGATCATGCTAGTCTCCCTGAAAGCAAAACACGGTGTCTCCTCGTGTTAACTCTCACAACAGACCTTAAGTGGAATGACTATATCGAATCCATAGCTAAATCCGCTGTTAAGAAGGTCATTTTGTGTAGGGTCAGGAAATTTTTACCGCCTGAAACCATCCTGCACATATATAAATCTACCATCTACCCGTGCATTGAAAACCGCTGCCATATCTTGACAATACCTTGACAAATCGGACGGAAAACCTGTAATTTGATCGATCCCAACCTGGCAGCTTTGATACAGTCATTTTCTCACGAACGTAATGTGGCTTCCTTGTGTCTCTTCTACAAATACTTTCACGGCTTCTGCTTCGATGAACTTAGCTCCCTGGTGCTCCCTCTGTATGAATTTACTCTAGCTACAAGATTAGCAACTAGGCCCCACCTTGTTACTGTGAAACCAATAAAATGTAAACGCAAATTCTACTCCATCGGCTTCTTTTCTCGCACTTCCCGCCTGTGTAATTCTCTTCCGTTTACTTTCCTTTGCTTCTTCGGCAGCTACCATCTCCAAGAATTTAAATGTAAAGCCAATAGTTATCTCGTATCTCACTGACTTGCATCCTCTCTCACATGATCCTTTCTCCGTTCACTCCACTCTCATCAGTATTCTGATCCTTCTCTTAACCACTTCCTGACATCCCATATAACCTGTCACTCTTTCTCCTAACATTCCTCCTATGTAACCACCTGCGTACCAGTGGCAGTAAACTGCCTTGCTTGGGGTGATATGGTTATAAAAAAGGAGATAACTGATACTAACACTTCTGGAAAGTCATGACTCGGGGAACTGGCACAATCTACTTCGGTGGACGAAATAAAGGGTTCAGTCACCTGAAGAATTTCAGAGCATACAACGGCCGAAACGTCATGAATATGACAAAAAAGAAGAGGAAAACAATTCGAACAATGTAAATAGATTAAATAAGAACTATTTTAATCATTGTCATAAATTATGATTATTTTCTAAAATGAGTAAGCAATGAAGACCCGTTAAATGAAGACAGTGCCTAACCCTCTACCTCCTTAGTGGTATTGCACCGCCTTTAGATAGGCAGACCACTCCCAATTCTTGAACTTGTGCAGGAAATGAACCCATGCCACCCACTCCACTGCTGTGTACCACTGACAAAAAGGCTCAGGTGAAGATACAGCTTCTTCAGCTATATTACGTCTCACATAAAATATATAGTCGTATTTTAGAAAAAAACATATTTTCTAACATATAAAAATAATTTCGAATTGTCTAATTACATTACGAGTTTACTTGAATCAATTTTGATAGCACCTAGTCTGAAATCATTGTAAATCTAATACTTCAGGATATATACTAAGACTGAGGATGTGATGTCATGAATATCGACTGGGAATGAGAAATCGCAGAGCCGAATTCGTTCCATTCCCTTACACATAAATACCATTTTGGGAATCCAGCTCTTCTCCCTCCAGCTATAAGTTGAACAGCAGTTTCTATAGCTTCGGTTGGCAACCAGTCTAATGCAGAAAGTAATGGCTACCTACTGCAGGAAAATCTTCTGCCTTATCAGTGATGTTTCGAAAGAGACATGATCGTTCAAGTGTGTATCACATATGGCAATTAACTGACAGTCAAATGCTGATATAATATGCTGCATGAAAAGACCCCGAAAAGCATAAAGAAAACAATGGTGGTGCAATATAATAATAGCCACTATCTTATCGCTTGTCATTGTTCGAAGATGGAAAGGTTATTGTTATCCTTATAACTCATCCCCCTCATTATAGTGTTTATAATTATATAGATTCAATTCGAAGTTGTCAATATTCCAGGTAACCTTATCTATGACCGGACATTTCCATGGGTGAGCCAAACTATTCGTTAATTAAAGCTACAGATGAAAACGCACAGATTAGCCCTACAATTTCTAATGAGAGAAAGTTGTGTGCGGGTGTGTTTGTGTTTACGCGTGTGCGTGAGAGAGAGAGAGAGAGAGAGAGAGAGAACTTTGAAATGCAGCTTAATGATGAAAACATAAAAATGACATAAGGCTGATATCCATCTTAATTTCAAGGATATTCAATCATAGAAGCTGTTTTTATTAGAATTGTACACTAATTTTAAACGAATTATAAATGTTTTTTTCGAAAGAAATGTCCTTATATTCAAAACCTAAGTAGTTTGAACTCAAACTAGTGAACCATGATTCAAAAATATACATTTATCTAGTATAAACTTGTTTGGAAAAATATTCGTAGGCTTTTTAAATAGAAGATGTTCTAACTTGATTTTGATGGTTTATTTTGTTTATCAGCATATCAACCTCTATAGGTTATTTAATGCCAATCTAAATAATTTGAATATAATTTTATGGCTTCAACTAAATATTTTTAAACGCAGTTGTATGCCTTCAACTACAGATAAAAAGTATTGCTTGTCATTTTGCTATAAAATGTGTTGTTGGGAATTCTATTACAAAATATATTGTTGGTCATTTGGATTCAAATATTTGTATTATTGCTAATTATACTAATACCTGGGAAGCATTATAACAGAAGACGGAAAATGCGACATAAATCCGCGGGCGAATTGGCATGGCGAAGGAAGCATTCCAGAAGTATTAAGAAACAGGACAATCTCGCTAGAAACAAGGAAGAGAGTACTGGATTTCTACGTGATGTTCGTCCTTCAATATGGCAGTGAATGCTGGACAATATCATCAAAAATGAAGGAAAAACTTGAAGCAACTGAAATGTGGTTCTACAGAAGGATGCTACATAGATTGAGCGTGTGAGCAATGATGTGGTTTTGGAAATGATGGAAGCAAAAAGGAAATTAATCCTGATATTTTTTCTATTATTACCCCATATCTCCTATCTCTTTCGGCTACTTAATTATTTGTAGTTTTTTAGATAGATAGATAGATAGATAGATAGATAGATAGATAGATAGATAGATAGATAGAAAAGAACATACTGAGATAGATAGATAGATAGATAGATAGATAGATAGGAACAGAACAGACGGATATATACATATATATACAGCGAGAGTGAGAGAGAGAGAGAGAGAGAGAGAAGGGAAGAAAGAGCAAGGGAGAGCGAAAATGAGAGATGTAGGGAAATTATGAAAAACTGGCATAGATGAACGAAGCGACTATAAAAAGTTTTATATTGCTGAAATAAATTCTAGATATATAATCGTTTAATTATCTTCAGTGTGATAGACATCCACTTGCCTACAAATCTACCATCCGCCCGTGCATTGAATACTGCTGCCATATCTGGTCGGGTGTTCCTTTTATCCACTTAGGTGTCCTGGACTAAATCCATCGGACAACCAGTAATGTGATCGATCCTGGCATGGCAGCTAGAATACAGTAGCTTTCTCACCCTGTGTCTCTTCTACAAAGAATTTTCACGGCTTCTGCTCCGATAAACTTAGCTCACTCGTACCCACTTTATGTGAATTACCTCGAGCCACAAGATTAGCAACTAGTTCTCACCCCTTAACTGTGCAACGAATAAATTGTAAAAAACAACTTCTACTCCAAGAGCTTCTTTTCTCGCACTTCCCATCTGTGGAATTCCTTTCTGCATACTTGCTTTCCCGACAGCTATAATCTCCAAGTATTTAAATGTAAAGTCAATAGTCATCTTCTGTCTCACTAACGTACATCCTATCTCGCATGCTTTTTTCTTCGTCCACCCCACTCTCTTCAGTATTCTCTTCCTTCTCCTATTCTCTTCCTGACAGCCTCTGCAACCTCTCACTCTTTCTCATAACATTCCTCCTATGTAGCCCCCTGCACAACAGTTGCAGTAAAATGCCTTTGTTGTGGCGACACGATTATAATATATATATATATATATATATATATATATATATATATATATATATATATATAACGATAGATAGATAGATAGATAGATAATGATGAGAGAAATAAGCATAGAGTGACTAAATTATAATGAATAATGTGGTGAAGAAAGAGAACGGCAGCAAATTACAGAGTAACAAAAAATGAGAATTAAGAATATAATGTATAGATAGGCAGAAAAACAGATATGAAAACACACACACACACACACACACACACACACACACACATATATATATATATATATATATATATATATATATATATATATTCGTCATCCACATACAAGCCTGTTTCGCTATATCTCAGCTCATCACTGTAATAGACATCCACTTGCATATATATATATATATATATCCAAGTATAGGGTAGGTATGTAAGGAATAATATATAAGAAACACTATTCTTAAAAATGTGCTCAATTCAAAGAAGAGTTAATAATATTTATTCAGAAATTATAACATAAATATGTTATAATATCAATACAAAAGTACCTATTTTGTTTCTACACTACTTGTGTCTTTTCAAGTGATGAGGTTTATTTCAAGTTGTAGAGTTTTAAAGGGTTAAAAATTAGCCAGACTCCTTTAATCAGGGAGGCATTGTTGGATAGACAGTGTGGACCAATCAGAATAAAGTAACCTCTAATTTGAAGAATATGAGAACAGACTCAAAAAACAATAATAATAATGCCCCCCCCCCAATTTTTTTTTATGTCTGTTCTCATATTCTTCAAATAAGAAGTTATTTTATTCTGATTGGTCCACACTGTCTATGCAACAATGCCACCCTAATTACAGGAATTTGGCTTATTTTTAACCTTCAAAAATTCTTCATCTTGAAATAAACCTTATCACTAGTGTCGAAACAAAAGAGTTACTTTTGTAGTGATATTATAACATATTTATGTTATAATTTATATATATATATATATATATATATATATATATATATATATGATTTATTTTATATTAGATTTATTTGTATGTTTATAATTTTTCTTTTTTCTTAATTTTATTTTATTTCTATTTTTTATCTTATTCTAGTTTTTTTTTTATCTTTGTTATCTTTATTTCTTTTTATTTCTTCTTTATTTAATTACTTATTACATTTTTTATGTTTTAGTTTTTATGATTATATTTTTATTGTTTTTATTATCATCTTGTCATTTTCGTCATAATTCTATTTCTGCTATGATTACTACCTGACAAATCTTAAGGCAGTGGTGTGTTGTTATGGTTGCATTTCATGATGATGTTTTATGATGCATTTCATTCTTCATGAGAGAGAGAGAGGGAGAGAGAGAGGGGGGGAGAAATCATCCTGATATTTTTCCTGATAATACACCACATCCAATATCTCTTTCGGCTACTGAATTATTAATAGATTTTAGACAGATAGATAGGAACAGGTATATATATATATATATATATATATATATATATATATATATATATTAACTCTTCAATTAAAGAAAATGCTTATTTCCAGCTAAATGTTTTGTGCCAAATGGAAGGAATATTGTGTGGTCTGAAGAAATGAGCTAATTAAGCTCATTGAAATGACTTATAATTTATAACCAATTTAAATAACGTGTTGAGTTTTCCTTTATAAATATCATAATATGAGATTGCTCTGGATAACATCCATTGAGCTCTCTGTATAGATATAACACTTAATGTTTTATATTAACTTAATCTTTTTGGATTATCCTCACTGTTTAAGGACTGGTCATATATACCTATACATATATATATATATAGAGAGAGAGAGAGGGAGAGACGGGAAGAGCGAGAATGAGAGAGATGTAGGGAAATTATACAAAACTGAGATTCGTAATATATATATATATATATATATATATATATATATATATATATAGAGAGAGAGAGAGAGAGATAGATAGATAGATAGATAGATAGATAGATAGATAAAAAATCACCCAATAAATTCCGGGCCTAATTAATAAAACAACAACTTACAGGCAAAATTCAACATTATTCATCAGCATAGTCTCATTCTAGTGTGATACACTGGTTCTAGTGTGATACACTGGTTCCAATGATTCTGTAACAATTCGATGTTTTTTTTTGTAAAAACTAATTGTCTTTGGCTTGAAAATACGCCCCAGTTTCTGATATCACTTCTTCATTGGAGCCAAATCTCTTTCCCTGGAGCATTCTTTTGAGGTGTGCAAAAAGCCAGTAGTCAAAATGGTGAATACACTGTCTTCTAATATGTCCAACGCTTCTTGCTATCTTACGCAACTTCAATTTACGATCGGCCAAAACCAGTTTGTGGAATTTTTTGTTGTTTTCCGAAACAACTGCTGATTTTGGGCGACCTCAGTATTCAGCATCATTTGTGGTCTGTACGATCGCGTTTAAAGTGAGCATACCACAACCGTTGTTTCCGAAGCAGCAGAGTCAGAATAACACTCATCAAGCCATTGCTTTATTTGAACAGTAGTTTTTCAGAAAGTAATGCTTTATCATCACACAAAATTCAGATGTTTCCATTGTTTTGGAAATTTGCAAGATTAGCTTTACTTAAATAACTGTAATTTGTAAACTAATCATCTGATTCTGTTCAAATTTTGTCACGTACAATTTAAACGTTAGTACGTCATAAAAACCATAGGGATTTATTATTTAGAGCGCCATCTATATGTCAGGGCGAGGACTAATCAGTGATGTGTTAGATAGAGATTAAAGATGAAGATAGGAACAGAGTTGTTAAATGATAAAAAATAATAATACAGAGGGAGAGAGAACCAAGAGTAAAATACAGAGAACCAATGAGTGAGATTTAAGAATTAAATAGATAGATAGATAGATAGATAGATAGATAGATAGATAGATAGATAGATAGATAGATATGTAATACTTTTTTTATCTATTCTTTTGTATTGAGCAATGCAAATCTTTTGCAAGGTCAGTATATTAGTGAGTAATGAAATAGTTTCTCGAAATATAAATCAAAACAAACTAATTTCTTCTTGACCGGAAGTCACTGAACAAAGTTACATAATTAAATCTAGGAAAAAATTGCTCCAGCTAACATTTTAAAAAGCTCTCCAGGTTCGTCATCTTGTAATCAACAACAAACTCCATCATTGGGAAGAGAAACACCAATGAAAACAAAAAGTATTCTAGCATAAACTGGAGTAGGAACCATTTTACATGTCTAAAGTTAAGACAATGTTTATTCATTTACTTAATAAAATATTTCACCCACTACAATACTCAAGAGTCACTCAGAAGTTCCTATTTATGTGCTGTGTTCCTTCGGAACGCTGATAATCATAGCTTTCCACAACTCTCTGCCTCTTGTAGCTTTTAATAAACTTTAACGTTTTGTAATTTCTCTTAAACCGTGTTCCGTCATCCATTTACTTAAGCTCACTAAGTATGTTATGTTTTTCTCTTCCCCTCTTGCCTGCTTTCTTTCCAATGAGTATCAGATTTTCCAGACCCTTATATGCCCCGGAAACTTCAACCGTTTATTCCTTATATTATGTATATCCCTTTTATATCATCTCTATCCACAGGGCATATGTCGTTAAGCACACATGGCCCAGTGGATATAGACGTTGCTCAGTTCCAGTGACTTGATCCAAAGAGTTGTGAGTTCAATACCAGACTACAGCAGGGGTGAACAAGTAATTTATAGGGTTAGAGGGAGATAACGCATGACTACCAAAAAGAGACTCTACGCAAAAGGGATGGAGATGATATACCCCAGTGATTGTAATAAAGGGTTCTGTTCGAAGGCCGGAGCGCACAACGGCCGAAACGTCGTACATATGGAAACAAAGATGAAGACAATAAACCGAATAGTGTAAATACCACCTCATCTCAGAAATAGAGACATACATTTTTGTTGTTTCAAGTTTCTACTTCATCTTTGATGAGATCATCCAGCACTCACCGTCAAAAAGGAAGCCTGATATCAGATAGTAGTTTAGTTCTTTTGTCATTGTTTCAAAGAAAATGTTCATATTTCTCATTACTCTGTTTACCTTTTGGAATATTCCTTGGCTATCCCAACATGCATCGGATTTCAGTGCCGCTCTTTCCTGATAAAACACTTCCCAGATATTTACATATCCGCACTTGTTAGATTTTGGTATCTCCGATTTGCAGTTCGCATCCTTTTGCTAACAACCATTCATTCTGTCTTAAGCTCTGATGCACTTACTTCTTCGTCTCATTTCCATGTAACATTCATTAACCACTAAATGCTTAAATGCTCAGGTGTTACTGAATATAGAATTAAGAGAGAAATAAGTGCGGATTGTATTGACCAGGGAAACATTCTCTCAGGAGTTTTTTCTTTTCTTCAAGTACTCATTCTTAAACGCCATTGACCTTTTAAATGCCACTGATGTTCGTTCAACTAATATGCTTAAATATTATCGTCGTTCATTCTAAAATGCTAATGACGTGACTCGTGTTTAATTGCTGCACTCATAATGAACTGAGTGTGGTACGTTTATTTAAATGTATTGTTTGTACATTATTATGTCTAAACAAATAAATTTGAATTAATCCTTCGGTTAATACTATTAACTTTCCGTAAGATTTCGTAATAATTATACGTTTATGTTCTTTTCTTCAATTTTTTTGGTGGGTGGAGGAGAAGGAATAGGATTGCTGGTTTCATTTTAAAGATGAATTATAACGTAATTTGAAATCTGTTTTATTTCTTTCCACATCTGACACCGTGAAATCATGAAATTGCTTAATACAGTTTGGTTTTGAGAAATTGCATCACAGGTTTTGTTTTTAATACCACGTACCTTAAGGATATAGGCAACTCCGGCTTTCCACAAATTCCTTTTCGTCCATGATCTGCGACTTTACGCCAAATCACGTTGAAATACGTTCAATGGAGTTAAGCAACGTCGACTTTGTTTAGTACGTAGATAAGTGGTCGCTTGTGAATACCAGATGCCGTAAGCTTGGATGTGCGTAACGGTTTGGAAGACGAGATCGAAGAGCCGAGTTCCAAATCTAGACTATTTTGTTATATTCACTTACGCACAAATATATGAAAGGTATAAATCCGTCACTTCTCCCGCCAGCTATGATGTAATTAGTAGCACCTTTATTAGTAAATCATTTTGTTTCCAGAAACTTCAGTCTTATAGATTAAAATAATTTCTTACTTTAATTAATTTGTAAAAGGTTAAAAAACAAACCGTAGAAAACGAATCAATCAGTCAATCAATTCGTTGTTTGAGAAGTGTTAAGCTTTTTTAGGAAAGATAATAGACTGGTTTCTTGTTTCCTTGTCTATGATTTGGATTTCCGTGTTTTTCTTGTTCTTAGACTTATTGCTACCCAAGACTAGAGAACCCAGAATTTTCAGAACCACAATGTTCTCATAAAAATGCTATTCTGATCAAAGGAAACTTCTCAACGTCTCTCGTTTGTACGCATGTGTAGTTGCAGCAACTAGTCTGATGAAGTCCTAAAGAAGGAAACACGTCACAAGAAAACTTTTGTACACAGTGTCATATATTTTCCCCTTATACTGCTACTGATATATAAAAATATGTATCGTTTATATATATATATATATATATATATATATATATATATATATATATATATTCATTATTTATTCACTTAGTTTTTGCTCATAATAAAAATATTCCAGTACACAGCTGTATTAAAAAGTATTAATTACAGTTATATTGTAGAACTTTTGAATATATTTACTTTTTGAACGAGTTATTACGCGAATAAATGAATAAAAATGAACAAAATATCTATTAAGGTCATGCAACCATGTATGAAAAAGTTATAACTTATTCCAATTTTGAAAATTGTGCGTTCAAAAGCAATCCTCGTTACGTGAGCGTTTTAAATAAAACGGCTAAAAATCAGTTATTGCAAATCGGCTGAAGACACTACATGGTAAAAACCAAGGTCGCGTAATAACTCATTTATAAATGAATATATATATATATATATATATATATATATATATATATATATTAATGTATTCTTGAGAAGCAACCCCACTTTCCAAACATCTTTCATTTAATACGGCCAACAAAGAAGATTTAACTTATTTTTATTAAGCTTTTCCAGCATCCTATCAGATAAAGAACATAAAAATTGTCCAATTTTTATCGTTCTAAGCGCTTTCGCCGATTTCTACAGCCATTTCCAAAGGTGTTAATGTCGCTGTGGTTATTCTTTCTTCGTGTTTTGCCTGTTACAGGTGAAGAGGCTCATCCCTTGTTCCCTGCTTAGGATGTGGTTTCCGGCTTTCACTTTTCCAATCTTTTCACTCTTACGTAGCCCCCTGCGTATCAGTGGCGTTACCGCCTTGCTTGGGGTGATATGATTAAAAAAAAAAAAAAGAAAAGAAGTATTCATTCAAAGCCTTACGTGCCGCTCGCAACGGGAAATCGCCAATGCACCTTTCTACTAATAAAATATCTTTCAATACTCCATGTTTACTATTAAATAATGTAAGCTTGATGGTTGGAGACAAATGTTTCATATATAGTGCCTCACTAATAGTGAAATGTTTTGATACTGTGATTTATATAAAATTCTTGTGTTTGCGACCAGAATTTTTATCAGGGTTCATGTAAATTATGATTTAATATGTATATATATATACAGCGCCACAAAATTTGAAAAGCATGCTGAAGCTCTACTATGATAATTACAGCGTATTTGGGCATCAACAAGACACTAGTGTATCAAATTAGGAAAGAGTTGAATGAATCAACTGATGATTACGATCGTGTTTGTAGTGATTACTCCTGATGATGAAGTTGTGCCTTTATTCTTTTTTTACACATAGCCTCAAACCTAACACATGAGCCTACATCAAGTGTTTTGAGATGGAAGTGCTGCCATGGGTTTAGAGGATGGATGCTGGAAAACTCTGTGTTGTAATAGAACTCTGCACCATACCTTTAAAAGAGGAGAAATCAATAGTGGCTGATAGACAATTTTTGCGTTCACGTTACCTCTTACATCATTTAGACGACTCTCTCTCTCTCTCTCTCTCTCTCTCTCTCATATATATATATATATATATATATATATATGAGAGGGGGACATGGAAAAGTTTTTCATGGCAAAGCATTTTTGCCCTCGTGTGTTTTATTAGCATCTTCAGGTCAAAATGAAAAAAATGTCAGTTATCGTATAAAAAAAAACAACTTATTATCTGCTAGATATTATCTGCTTTCGGTCGGAATGGAAAAAAAAACTCGTTTTTTTGTTTTAATTTTTTTTTTGTTTTTTTTTTTTTTTTTGCGGGGGTGCATTAAAAACCGTTAACAACTGTAGGATTTGAAATTAGCATTCAGAATCCGTTATCCTCTCTATTGGCTTGCATACGACATAGGTATACGTTCCTGTTTATATATACACATACAAATACATACTATGGGTAATTATAAATTAGAAGAAATATATTAAATAGGAGATAAAAAACAGTATATCTTCTTTGCAGCTGTTCAACTTAATAAAGCAGAAGGAACGTTATTCTGTTTAGGATTTACAATTCATGTAAAGTTGGGTATGCAGAAACTGTGAGTTAAGCTGATGCCAAATTGTTTGTTTGCTGACCAGAAACGATATCGAATAGCATCTCCAAATTTAATTTTCAGTATTTTCGGCGCTATAACGGTAAGTTGCAACTTCCGGAGAGAAGATATTCATAACCAAAATGAAAAACGGTCTAGGAGACCTTCAATGGTATGAACTTTTAAAATTGTTGATCATGATTCTGACACAATTTTGATCACGCAACAAACCTGTAACTATAGACTTGCTGAAACGCTAGAAATGTTCAGAAAATGCAATAAGTTGATAATCTATGCCTAGTTGGAACTGAAATATATGTGAATGCTAGAATGTTTGTTTACCGACCCGAAGCGATATCGAGTGAGCAACATAGAGTTAGCGTTTGCTGTATCTCTCCAGATAATTGGTCTGGTCACTATTCATGAAGTATGATTCTGCCACAATAATTTGGAAACCGAATAATACTCAGGTTCTCCACACCCGAAGAAGTACAACTCTCAAATTTCAGCAGCAATTGTTACGCCCATTTATTTTAAACAGGGTTAAGAAATTAATTATGACGGCTGTCTTCAGAAAGACCAAAGAGTAAACGCAAAATACTAATCTGGCCTATGCTAACGATTAAAATATATTATATCGACTAATCTCAGGAAAGAGTTGTTTCATATAGGTTGTTTGTTGAACTGGTTAATTTTGTATAACGGCATATCAATTTCTATGGGTTATTTAATGCCAAAATTTAAATATTGAACTCATTGTATAACTTCAACTAAATATATTCTGAACGCAGTTGTATGCCTTTGTAGGGGCCTCAGCTATGCTTGTCAAATTGGCCTTGTGCCAAGCACAACCGAAATCTCCACAATTTAAAATATCAGAAGGTTGAAGGCTGGATGTTGAAATGTGGAAGGATAAAATACTTCGTTTTTACATTAAAGTATAACTTTTATTAACAGAATAATAAAATTGTAAGAAGAAAAATAAAATGTTCATAGAAAAATGTATGTAGTTATTTGTTCAAGAAGAAATGTAGCGTTCATAGTTGATAGTAGCAGAATGCGTGTATGTAAAAAGATTGAAGTTTTTTTCTTTTTTATGAACCGCAGAAAAAAAGTGAAAAGGAAAGTCAGACAATAAAAAGGATTGTACTTATTGGAGTTCGTTGAAGTATTTTGTTTTGTTTTTTTTTTTGTTTTTTTTACGAATACGAAGAAAGAAAACCTGGAAGAAGTAGAACGAATATGTGACGCGCCCTTACGTCCGGGTCGGTAAATTTAATTTTCTTTAGTCACATTGCGACGAGGTCTTTCTGATTCGCTCCCATATCGGACTGATTTGACCGGTCAAGTTTTGTGGCTTAAGTAGTGGATTTTAGTCATGTAACCGGCTCCAACAGCATAACCATTTTCAAGGTGTGAAAAAAAGTTGACCGGAGTCAAAGATCAATTTTCTATTTTCTTATCAGTCAGAATCAATTTTTCTCTATTACTTATCAGTCAGAATCTAGAATCTTAACTTTCACACTGACTTGTGAAATTTGCCCTGGTCTGGGTTTTTCGAAAATGTTTTAGTCGTTCTGATCCATTTTTGCGGGTGTGTAATTTTACTTCGTGTGTTTTATTAACTATTGGATGATATAGGATTTGTATCCTATACCTTCAACTACAGTTGAAAAGTCGTGTTAGTCATTTTGTTAGTCTTGTTGTTGGTAATTCTACTATGAAATTTATTATTGGTCATTTTGCTCCAAAAATAAATTGCTGCTAATTTTACTATAACCAAGTACTGTTGCTAAATTTTTGTAAATAAAAATGTATTGCTAGTAATTTTAAATTAAAAGTGTATTCTATACTTTCATAGTGTTTGGTTTTTGTTTGAAGAGTTTACTATTTGTTTATAGATGGGACACTTGTAGGTGGTTCAACTTTGGATCAGGGTGTATCTGGGAACAAAAGCAATTGAGAAGTGATCTAACGCTCCGTAACACCACTAATCTCACGAGCACAGGCCGAATGTTCTTTATCGTGATATATTTTTAAAATAGGTTGAGGGAAAGAAGGAAAGAGAAAAGCAGTGTGTAGCATACTTGATAAGCTTGAGTAAATGCTGGTAGGACAGGGTTTGAGATAAATAACAAAAATTAAAAACTTAAGAGCTTCAAAGACAGAAAGATGTGGAGGGTCATAAGGGTCTTAAAGGTACTCTCAGTCAATTATGTGCCATACATGATCATGTCGTTTGACTGGTTAGGCAGAAGGTTTTCCCAACGTAGGTTGCCATTCTTTCTGTGGTTGACTCAGTCCATCCTGCTATTTAACCCATAGTCAAAGGGAGAAGAAATGGATTTATACCTTTCCCAAGGGTTATTGCGTGTAAGTGAATTCATCGAATTCAACAGGAATTTGTTTAACAAACACGGTGCAATAAGAAGACTTCTTCATGGCTATTAAAATGTTATGTCACTCTTTTATCCCTCCGCATTTAAATGTCTCTTTCTGTTGTTTTTTTATCAATCAATATATGTCCACTTGGTAATACTTCAACACTTCTGCCAGTCGCAATGTTTCATTATTCTGCCATTTTAATCCTGATCACCTTTGATAGGCTTGTTGACATCATCTTCACTACTGACAAATCCACCCGATCGCACGTTTTACCGCTTTCCGTAAAGTCGGTCTACATAATATGTAAGGTTTAATGCTTTGCGCATGTACTGATTTTTATTGTTCTCTAATCCGATTGGATCGAATGTATTTATATACGGATTAAGAGAGGCTCGGAAGATTTTAATGCGGATATTTGACATTTATATCTTTTACTCTATTTTTGCACTTTTGCTAAGATTTCGATATATGCATTGTTCTTTTTCCATTTATTTCTGTTTAATTAATCCGCTACGAGATATTTATACCTTTGTTTTCTATTGAACGAACAATGCGGAATAATTTTCGGAGAAAGTAGCTGTTGATTGCAGTCCTCGAATAAAACATTGCTAATAAATAATTGAGAATGTATTTTTAATGCCAAGATGACGACAATAATGACTCTCTAAGGATTCTTGTGCATCAGTCTTCATAATTCTGCCATGCATATTCGCGAAAGATAACGGAATGCTTTCTCCTTCAGTATCTGTCAGTGGATATAGACGTTGTTTAGTTCCAGTGACTTAACCCAAAGTGTTGTAAGTTCAATATCAGGCTACAGCAGTGGTGAACAAATAACTCAGAGTCGGCCCGAGGGATATAACTCATGACTACCAAAGAAGCTTCGCACAAAGGAATGAGAATGAGAAATACCCAATGATCGTAATAAAGGGTTCGGTTCAAACTTCCTGGCACCTGAAGAAGAACGGAGTGTATAAGGGCCGAAACGTCGTACAAATGACAACAAAGATGAGGACAACAGTCCGAATAATGTAAATAGTAGTTTCTCCTTGTTTTATCGAATTTTCCATTTGAAACCAAGGTCTAGAAATTACAGCCGACTCTTAAACCCACATCTGGTGGGAGAAGAAACAGATTCGTGACTTTCCCAGGGACACTTGTGCGGAAGTGAATCCAAAAGACTGACCTAGAACTTGAACGTAGCACTCCGATTTCACTTTCGACACCGATATCCATTACACTACGCGCACAACTCATTTAGACTAGTATCCTCATTTTTGTGGTTTTGATTCTTTCTTTTTAGCTCTGTGCATCAGCAAAAAGAGGAGCACAATATACCAACTGCAAGTCGATTAAATCTAAAATAAAACAAGTAAAAAATTCAAATACCTGAGAAGTGTTTTGACAGAGGATGCAAAGTGCAACATCGAGATCCAAAGATGCATTGGCATGGCCAAAGATGCATTTCAGAAGCGAACCAGAGTACTGAAAGACAGGAAAATCTCATAAGAAACAAAAAAATGAGTGATGGATTGCTATGTGATATTTGTCCGTCTGTATGGCAGTGAATGCTGGACGATCTCATCAAAGACGAAGGAGAGGCTTGAGGCAGCAAAAATGTGGTTTTGCAGAAGGATGCTGAGGATACCATGGACGACCAATGTGCAACGATGTGGTGTTGGAAAGGATGCAAACGCGAAGAAAACTGATACTAAATATCAGGAAGAGAAAATGAGGTTCCTGGGACACGTAATGAGGAAGAAAGTCTGGAGCAACCGATTCCCCTTTCGACACCGACATCTATTACACTACGCGCACACCTCATTTAGACTACTATCCTCATTTTTGTTGTTTTGATTCTTTTTGTTTTTTTGTTTTTTTTTTTAGCTCTGTGCATCAGCAAAAAGAGGAGCTCAATATGCCAACTTCAAGTTGGAGAATCATGGAGAACTTGCAAGTCAGATACATGGAAGGAAAGACAGAGGAAAGCAGCGCGAGACGTACTTGTTAGGTCTGAGCAAATGGTTGGCGGAGCAAGGCTTGAAAGAGATACCAAGAGATAAATTATTGAGAGCGACAAGAGACAGAGCCAAGTGGAAGTCCATGATCGCCTACTTCCTGAAGAGACACGGCACATGAAGAAGTTTTTCGGCTTCATTTACATGCATTTTAAAAGATAATCAAATGCTTAGAAACAAAAAACGTTCGGTTAAAATAAAGAAAAGCGCACTGATTTGTTATTTGGTATTTATCTTCTTATATGGGAAAGAATTTTAGATTAGGAGAAAACTAGAGTAGCGGTACTTAATGAAGGATGTTGATATTTCGATGAACGGATTCAGTAAGCAGCAAGGAAGTCTTAGAGAAAATACCAACAAAAGAATACTTATAGACGGATTCACAAAGCGACGGATGAAATTGCTTGAACTCATTATGTTGAAGGGTGGCCTGGAAATCGGGGTCCAGGACAGCTCAACTCCGCCAAGTCAACACCACCGACAAAATGCTACCAGATTTTGCTTTTAATTATCTTTAATAAATTAAATCGTAAATAAATTTATTTTTTATGAAGTGAATTGGCATATAAACAATATAAATTAATAATACACGCTTGTTTTAATTATTTTTGATAAAATAAATTGAGAATGCAAAGCACAGAGAAGCAGATTTTCATTTCTAATTACTTCTAATAAAGTAAATCGTCATGTCATTTTATTTTTTAATAAAATAAATTGGCATATAAAAGTGATTCAATGAAGCATACATGTCTTAATTGTTTTTAATAAAGTTGATAAAAAATTCAAAATAAAATAAAGCAAATGATTTTAAGTATTTTAAATTAAGTAATAAGATTTTAAGTATTTTAATAATATAGTAAATCATAATGTCATTTATTTTTTTAGTGAAGTAAATCGGCATACTAAAATATCTTTATATAAACATAATTTTATTTACACTGTATTTTCAATTGACGATTTTTGAAGAAAAGTATTCACAAAATTGAGGTTTAATCCTTAATAAACTACTTTTATCCGGTTGCAAATAAAAGTTATGTTTTTCTGATGTTCCGTTTTCTCGATGCTGACTTGACTTCAAGTGGAAAACAAATCGAGAGTAAGAGATAATGAAGAGGAAATCGAACAACTTATCTGATAAGCTTTTTTGTTTATTTACTAAGCACGCTTAGAGATGGCACAAGGCCAAAAGTATGGGTTTTCAGTGAGGATCGAACTCACTTGTAACAGGTTCTAGTGAGACAAGTTTTCTAACCATTACACCACGTCGTGGTCTCCCCTGACAAGCTTGTTTGAATAGATAGCGGAATGCAGGCGGGGCCTTAGCAAAAAAAGAAAAACTGCTTAGATTTACAAAGGACAAGATATTTGAAAGCCCATGACCACTAATATATTGAAGAGATGCGGTACACAGAAGAAAAAGAACTCATTGGAAACAAAGTTTTTGAAAACAGACTTTGGACAGACATTTCCAACATATGTGTTAATTCAAAACAACAAAATAGATGTCATTATTCTTTTTAAATAGATTTACACTTATTAATTAATACAAACGAGACACTTTTGTCTTTTGTGCAACCTTCTGATATCTTAAAATGTGGTGGGTCCGGTTACATTTGACACAAGTCCATTTCGTAAACATAGCCGATAATCACTGCAGAGGCTTTAATGCCTTGTTTGGGGTGAATGTGAAAAAGAAAAACGCAATCTATTATCTCGTCGGTATATTTTTATCAACATTCGCCAGCTCGTCAGTTAAATTATTTCACAGATCCGAACAGCAAGTATTTTTTTCTTGAAAAAAAAAAGTAAACACAAATAAATCATTATTCTAGCACAAGAATACAATATTTGATAAACTGTCTGATCCATAGAACCATTTATCCTATCATTTATAAATACCTTTCTTTAACGGCAAAAGGATCCAACACATAAACAATATTTTGTTAAAGTCTTAAGGATAGAACAATTTAAAAAAAGAATGAAATATAGTCGATGTCAATAATATTTTTTATGTAAAGAAATATCAATATCTATGAATACATTCAATAGTCTTATCTTACCCTGACAAATGGGCCTGGCATCGTATTCAGAGGATAAGCTATATCTTTGCCTAAGAGATTAAGGATTTATAGATAATCCTAATTTATTTTGTAACAATTATCATTTAATCAATATCATTTATTTTTATTTATTTATTTTAGATATTTGTACAGGGAAGGTTTTCTTAGAAACATGTTAGATTGTTCTTGTTTAAATGTACGAATCTTTTAGAATTTGATTCCTTACTCTGTACCTAGTTGCTGCGTCAGCGGTAGGTGGGAAATAATTGAACTTTGAACCGAGCGTCCTCGCTTGTGTTGCCCACTTTCAAAACTGACCTTGTGTCACATCTCATTCTTGTGGGATAGTGGGTAAACATTCCTTGGCTGTTTTGGTGACCAACCTCTAGCTGTCGTGTGTGTGTATGTGTGTGTATTCTCCCCGACCTTAGTTAGTTGCCGATACGACTTGTCACAGGGAGGAAGTATGGTAATTTTTTTTTATATTACTAATGTTATTGGAAATACAGTTGTAAATCCCAAAGAACATTAGCACTAAAATATCCATCTCCAACTGGCAAGGTCGAAAACTAATCCTGGTCGAAGTTGTTGCTCTGTTTTCATCTATTCAAATGTGACTAGACACTTAATTTAACCCATAGCTTCTTACTTTGTTTTCTGTTGTTTTTTTATCTTTTTGTTTCAGAAAAAACGTTCTTATCTTATAGTTCTTGTTTAAATGTGCGAATCTTTTAGAATTTGATTCCTTCGCCATGTTTAATTCTCCGTTGACCAGGAAATTATTTTAGTGAGGGTTTACTTGAATTTATACTAAATACTTAACATTTATGTCTTCTCAACCATTACCCTACCTATCACGTCTACAATTTATTATTACCCTACCAGGACTTCTTCTTTTATGTACCTTGTCTCTTCAGGACGTAGGCGATCTTCGTCTTCCACGTCTCCATATCCCTGGTGCCTCTTAGCACGCTTTCTTCTGTAACGTCTCTCAGCCCCCGTTCTGTCATTCACCAGCTCATGCCTTTTAAATATGTTATCCGCTGCTTTCCTCTGTCTGGCCTGTTAGTATCAGGTTCTCCAAGCCCTCCTTCATCATTGCATGTCCCAGGAACTTAAGTTGTCTTTTCCTGATGCTCAATATTAATTTACTTTTCGTTTCCATCATTTTCATGCTCAGTCCACGATATCCCCAGCATCCTTCTGTAGAACCACATTTCAGCTGCTTCAAGTTTTCTCTTCATCTTTGTTGATAATTTTTTTTTAAACCGTTGTTATCCCGACCGCCTCACTAATTCTAAACTTAGTGTGTAAAAAAAAATCTCACCAATAGCCTTCATTTTATTACATATTTTATTTTTTTATTTCATTCTATTTTATTTTTTTATTTTTTATTTTTTATTTTAATTAGAGTAGATAAACCCCACTATCGCCTGGTTCATACTCCACTCTCTTTTATTGATCAGGAGTAGAGGATTATCCCTTGTTTCTTGTTCAAGGAGGGGTTTCCGGCTCACTTTTTTTCTCTACTTTTTCGCAACTTTTCTACGATGTGAGCGGACGGTTGTAACGGCTCTCCATACTGAAGGTACCGGGTTGGCAATTTCCTGGTTGCTGCTACCGGCTGGTCGTTAGAAACCCTAACTCTTGCGTAACGTCTTGAGTAGCTGCTCTGATCAACACTTGCATAATATTGGGGTTCTCATAGTGCCATGACACACTTGTATAGGTGTCTCTGCAAGTTCCTCTGGTGGGCGACCATGATGTCACACTATGCTGCAAGTCTGCGCCAGTTTCTTTCCTACGCATGTCATAGTTGATGAACTTCTTCTACCACTACTTGGGGCTTCTCCTCATCAAAAATAAATATAAGTACTCACAACAACAAATACAATGCTAAACCAGCCTCACAAACATCACCTCTCCCATTTACTTCACTAACATCCGTGGCATTCTTACCAACTTTTGCAGTGTGGAATCTTTCCTCCACGAAAAGTCCCCAGATATCCTAGCTCTCTGTGAAACTAACCTGAACCCTTCATTCCTCTCTTCTGTTTTCTCGATCCTAGATTACCTTCCCTTCTTTAGAAAAGACTCCAGCGTTCATATGCATGCCTGGAAGTCTATATCAGCAAACATCTCCTCCTGGCTAGGGTGGTGGGGTCTCTCGAATCTCCTGACTATCCATACATGTGCCTCCTATTAAACTAATTTAGCTACCTTTCTCTATCGGTCCCCTTCTCTCCCGACTGTTCCTTGCTGGACAGTATATCTGATAATATAGATAAGGTCATTGTCTCGCACCCACATGCCAACATATTTGTATTCGGTGACTTCAATGCCCACCATGACAATTGGCTGGAAAACTCTGTTACTGATGTTCATGACACCCACATCCTGAACTTTGCGATCACCCAGTGTCTCACGCAAGTGGTGGACTTTCCCACACATTTCTCCAGTATGCGTGAAGTACATGGCTATGTAGTGAACTGCATCCAGCAGCAAGTTCCTCTGATTAAGTGGTTGTGAGGAGCATGGAACAGCCTCTTAATTGCTGTTGTTCCCCGATCCACTGACCTGGAGTGATAGCAACTGTTAGGGTCCCAGGTATGGGTAAAATGTCAACCTCGAAAGTGGGGTCGAAACACTATGAAAGTATAAAAATAGACTTTTAGAAACATATATACATTTTTTAAAGAAAAATATTACTAATAATACATTTTTGAAGAAGAAAAAAATTATTACCATAACATATTTTTTAAGAAAAAAAATATTCTCATCAAAGTATTTTTGAATACAAAACTAGAACTAGAAGACATTTTCAGTTTTCTAAAATGAAAAAGAATAAAAACCAAAAAATTTAATTAAAATTTGACGAAATCAACCGTTCCACTATAACCGGACATTATAAAATAAATATACCTTAAAACCTCTCCTTTTTGGCATTAAATAACCCACAGAGGTTGATATGCCGTTAAACAAAACTCAAACCCTGTAGTGAATGGTTAAAAACTGAAACCGAAGTTTATTTTTGCTGCACTAAACCTAATTAGAAATTAGTAAGCGCGCATACTGAAAAATTTTGTCAACTAAAAATGCATTCTGAGATGAATACCCAGACATGATTGAAAATTGAAACCTACTGAATATAAAACATGGCATTACAGAGGAATCCAATATCGGCATAGAATATCTGCAACTTTTACGGAAAGAAAACTACACTCAGACACTGTTACGGAAATAGAACCTGTATAAGTTTTACGGGAATTTACTATAAACTCAGACATCGTGATCAGAGACTGTAAAAACAAAATGAACCTTCATATTGACATGGCAGTTCCTGCAGCTAGTAATGTATCATTTAAGATCTTCAAGAAATTATCAAAATGCAAAAACCTTGAAATCAATATCTCAAAAATGTGGCACATAGGGACAACAAAATTTTCAAGTAATAGTTGAAGATCTCGGGTTGATTATAAAATATTCTAATAGACTCATTGAAACGATTCCTGGTAGTCCCGACCTTAAGGAAATACAAAATATTGTACTCACAAGTAATGCCTACATTTTACGAAGAGGTTTAACTATGTAAATACTTGTGATCGCAGTTTTTTTTAATTGTTTGTTCGTTTTTTTTCCTGAAAAAATACTCAATGTTAAATTTCATAATGCTGTTACTAAACATAGATCTCTGTTTGCGACCAGGAAAGAAATAAGTACACTTAAAAAATCAAAGGAAATTAAATACTACTACTACTACTACTACTTTACTACTACTACTACTAATAATAATAATAATAATAATAATAATCATTATTAGTAGTATTAGTATGATTAGATATACATAAACGAGGCACTCCTGCAAGGTGATGAGCTGCTTTAATCAAAATCTGTCACCATATGACTCACCTTTGGTTGTCATGCTTGTGCTGGTTAGCATGATGGATGTCTTAGGCTTCGTATATCTGTGACCCAGCGTCATTTCTGGGCGTACTGCCCCGCCTTCAATAATGATAATAAATGCCCTGTTGCTACACTAGGCACAGATTACGCAACTTTCCATATGAATTTAATAAAAGCGTTAATATTTAGCTGTTTTGTTTTTCTGAATTAATGAAGAATATTGCGATGTGGTGCAGTGTACATCGGCGTGAAACGAAAAATCGGAGAGCCGAGTTCGAATTCCAGTTAATTTAAATGCATTCACTGACGCGCAAATACTTTTTCAAAGTTATTAATCCGTCGCTTCTCCCTTCAGTTAAGGGGTAAATAGCAGTACAGGTTGCGTTATCTAGCCTTGGTCATCAACCAGTCTACCGCAGAAAGCAATGGCAACCTACTGTGGGAAAAATTTTCTGTCCAGTTTGTCATGTTTTTTTCTAGCCAGAAGCACCCAAGCGTGTATCACTTGATGGTACTCATCTGACTGACTAAATATCTCGTTAAGCACAACAGATTTAATTGCAAATTATCTGAACTTAACCTGCTGATTTTTTCTGCAGGGTTTGGGTGGAACCGTATTCCTGTTCATGAAATGGTTGTCATGATAGACATATTGGACTTTACAAATTTGCAACCTATAAAACAGGTAAAGAAATATCAATGCCTAGAAAGTGTTCTGATAGAGGATGAAAAGTGTGACACTGAGATCCGAAGGCGCATTGGCATGACAAAGAATAAATTTCAAAAGCTAACCAGAATACTGAGCGACAGGAATATCTCATTAGAAAAAAAAGAAAAGAGTGATAGATTGCTATATGATATGTCCTTCTATATGACAGTGAATGTTGGACAATATCTTCAAATATGAAGTAGAAACTAGAAGCAACAGAAATGTCGCTCTACAGAAGAATACTGAGGATACCATGGACCGAGCAACGATAAGGTGTTGAAGAGGAAGCAAACGAGAAAGAAAATCATACTTAACATCAGGAAGAGAAAGCTGAGGTTTCTGGGACAGGTAATGAGGAAGGAGGGTTTGGAGAATCTAATACTCACAGGATGGATAGAAGGAAAGGGAGACAGGAGAAAGCATATTTGATTGGCTTGTGCAAATGGATAGTGGAACTGGGCTTGGGAGAGATATCAAAAAGAAAATATTAAAAGGGACCAGGGAGAGGGGCAAATGAAAGTCGCTGATCGCCTACGTTTTGAAGGGACACGGCACATAAAGAAGAAGAAGATATTTTAAACCTAGAGTAAAAAAGAATGAGTGGTAAACTTTTGTTTGCACTGATTATTTTTTTTCTCTTTTATGCGAAATGTACTTTCAAGATTTTAGTTATTAGGACGTTTCCCCTTTTCGTTTTGTTTTCTTAGGCGTTGATAGCAAATATGGAAAGGAAAATGCAGGACCTTCTACAGAAGTTAGCAAAAGAAAGTGAAAAAAGGGGAGACCAATATGCCAACTGCAATTTAAAGAATCTAAAAAAACAAGTAAAAAATTTAAATACCTTGGAAGTATTTTGACAGAGAATGGAAAGTGCGACATGGAGATCCAAAGTCGCATTGGCATGGCCAAAGACGCATTTCAGAAGCTAACAAGAGTACTGAAAGACAAGAAAATCTCACTGGAAACAAAAAAAAAGAGTGCTGAATTGCTATGTGATACCTGTCCTTCTGTATGGCAGTGAATGCTAGACGATCTCATCAAAGATGGAGAAGAAGTTTGAGGCAGGATGCTGAGGATACCATGAACAGAGCATGTATACAACGATGAGGCGTTGGAAAGAATGCAAACGCGAAGAAAACTGATACTAAATATCAGGAAGAGACAAATGAGGTTCTTGGAATACGTAATGAGAAAGGAGGGCCTAGAGAACTTGATACTCACAGGTCGGATAAATGGAAAGAGAGACAAGAGAAAGCAACGCGAGACGTACTTGTTAGTTCTGAGCAAATGGTTGACGTAGAGGGGCTTAGAAGAGATACCAAGAGAAAAAGTTTTCAGTGACAAAAGACAGAGAGAGTCAAGTGGAAGTCCATGACCGGCTACGTCTTGAAGGGACACAGCACATGAAGAAAAACAAGAATTCTTAATCTTTTCCTCAGTCAGACACAACCGGTGCTATAACCCATTGAATAATATATAATATAAAGGTAAGAATATACTGATGGAAAAAAATAGTTAAGATTTGAATAAACAATTCTTATTCTTTCAAATGTGGTGCCTATTTAAGACGTAAACAATAATAGCTTTCCATAACTTCCTATCTATTGTCGCTCATTCTAATGTCATGTTCAACCATCAGTTTGCACAAGCTTATTATTTAAGTTACTCGCTTTCCATCTGTCTTTCTTGTAAATTCTGTGAGTGTCGAATCCTCCAATTCCTCTTTATATGCCTCAGAAAATTCAACACTCGCTTTCTGATTCTAAGTATGTGTACCTTTTATGATTGACAACGATTTTCGGAAGGGCCAAAATGCTAGCTATAAACTCATTAAAGACAACCACATACTCGTCCTCGATAGCTACCTGCATAAAAAAGTAGGAGCACGTTTGAGTAAAGACCACAATAAGAAAGATATAAAACAAATCTATAGTTTGCTTTGCAAGAAAGAAATATTCTCACTTTTCACTTCCCATTATAAGCATTATTATATCTATGACGTAATAACACTTTAATACATGGGCTGAACGAAAATAATTGAAAGAGAAGGAATGACTAAAATGCTTTATTCTCAGAGAGAGTTTTATGCAAACATTTACACACATCAGACACAGTGAACCACTAATAAATATATTGTATTTCCGCATAAGCCATATTTATATTTCCCAACGGTAAACTGAGCCGACCAGATTTAACATCTACGTCACTAACGAGTACATATCGCGAGTTATCTTTATTTCTATCAATGGAGACTACAAACGAAATTTAGTATCTGTATCTAGTGAGGACATATTCTCAAAGAAAATCGGCGCTATGGGCTTAGGAGCTGACCCTTTTTTAGCTCGCCTGGGCAAGGCAAACTAATCTTGGCTTGGGCGATGCAGATTTAGCCTCGCAACCTACAAAAAAAAAAATAGATCTCGATTTGACTCCTGGAAATTAACTAATGTGCTGGCCACTTTCGTCATTCGACATTCTATGAAGTGACGTCGCTAAGCGGTCGTCAGCATCCCAACAAAAAATGCGTTCTTACACCGAAAAGCAGCCGGGACGTTCTTCAAATTCGTTCTCTACTCTGTGTTGTGAACTTAGAAACGTAAGCTTAATTACCTTCGATAATTTTCTGTTCTTCGTAGCTTTATTAATATTTTCTTTTTGTTAACTTCCCTAATCCCAGGTTTATCAATCATTTACAAAGACAGGCTCCGTAAATTATTCTCTATCCGTCTTTCCTTCTGTATGTCTTGTTATTTGTCATATTTTCTAAGTCCTCTTTCCTCATTATACACCTTAGAAAATTTCCTTTTTTTCACAGTGTTATGTATAAGTGTTCTTTTTGTTTCCATTTTCTCTAAAACGTCGTCGTTGATCACATGTTCAGTCCATGATATACTTAACATCTTTCTGTAGAACCATATTTCTGTTACCTAAAGTTTCCTCTTCATTTCTGCTATATATTACATAACTGACATTACATAATCTTTCGAGTTTTTTTTTCGTTTCTAATGATATTTTCCTGTTTCAGAATATTTTGCTTAGCAAAATACCAACCATATTTGGATAAACAAACGAAAAAACACACCTTTAAAAACAAGCATCAGTTAAATTTCAAAAATCGCAGAATTCGCCGATCATCAAATAATTTTTATTTGAAGTGAAATTAAGCAAACGACAAGATATGCTGATAATATAGTCTGCCTATTCTTTTGTAGCAAATATTCCACTGTTTCCAGGAATAGTCAAACAAACAGCAAAATTTTAATTTGTTATTATACTGAATCGAGTTAAAAATGATTATACAGGGTAACCAAAAAAGTTCTGTCCGTTTTTTTATTAGTCATTGACTGAAGTTGACATATATACGAAATGCGTGTAGCAATTGTTTTCAAATTCGGACAGCCGGAAGTAGGAACATCAGACGTTATAAAAAACACGCGCACCGTGCCCGGCCATCACTTATAAGCCGGACAGCTGTGAGAAGGATAGAAGTGTCTAGAGATTCTGTTCGGGGCTGTTTGCTTTACGACTTCAAAGTGGTCTTATCAGCAGCTGCATCAAGACGCTGCATATCTCAAGCGTTTGGGGATAGTGCTGTGGATGAACGTACTGCAAGAATTTGGTTTCGAAAATTCAAGTCGGGAGATTTGTCTCTCCATGATGAGCCTCGCAGTGGACGACCACAGGTCTTGAATGACGGAGTCCTGAAGGCGGCCATTGAAAAGACCATAGTCTAACGTGTGGTAAACTTGCAGGACAGTTCAACGTTTCCGATGAAACAGTTAGACTTCACCTGCACCGCCTAGGTAAGATGTACAAACTGAGCAAGTAGGTTCCGCAAACGCAGTTGGAGGTCCACAAGGGACAACGAGTATTACGGCTTTCTCGCCACCGTACCGTATCCTTATTTAATCGAGCGCTTACCAGTGATAAAAAGTGGGTTCTGTACGAATTCCCAAGCGTTCCAGACAATGGTTGTCTCCTAAGGATGCTGTCTCTCACACCGCAAGTCTGCCTATGCACCCACGCAAGATTATACTTTGTGTCTGGTGGACAGGTCGTCAAGTGGTTCATCATAAACTGCTACCAATAGGCCAAAAGGTCACTGGAGACCTATACTCGCAGCAATTGAAACGTGTGCAACAGGCATTGGAGTCAGCACTGGTGAATCGCTAAGGTGTGCTTTTCCTCCATGACAACGCCAGGCTGCATGTCGGGCGAGTGTCAGGGATACCATCCAGCAAGTTGGGTGGGTGCCATCCACCTTATTCACCTGACCTTGCGCCATCCGATTACCATCTCTTCCACTCCCTCACAGACTTCTTTGTGTCAAAACCTCCCGAGATCTAACGCAAGGGCATTGAACAGCTGGAGACTCGTTGGCAGATGTTGCTGGATGTCGATGGCGATTACTTCGAAGGCTAAATATAAGTGACACATACTGTGAAGCGTTTTCTTTTTTTTCCTTTAAAAACGGACAGAACTTTTTTCGTTACCTTGTAGCAATTAAGTTGCTAGTACTGCTGTTAGTGAAATTAGTTTACTCTGTCAGACTAGACATGTTTTATCGCCAGAATTTATCTTATACATATGTAAGTTTACCATTATGAAATAATAAAATTCAACCTGAACACAACCTTGTTAGAATCATTGCCTTCGGGTGGAGAGGAAGCCAGATGAGGCTATGCCAAAGGGCAGAGTCTCGTCTGGTGAGCGTCAGTGTTTGAAATTCTGCTTTGTACCACGTCCCACTTATGTGAAGAAGTCTCAGGTAAGTACATACATATATACAATTTTTAATCGTTTCACCACAAGCAAGGCGGTACCGCCACTGATGCGCAGGGGGCTACATAAGAGTAAAAGTTTAGACAAGAGGAGAGTGAAGAGAAAGACGAACCAGTTACAGGGAGTGTCATAGAAAGAGCAAGAGAGGATATGAATACATGTGTGAAGACAGTTGCAAAGGTAGAGAGAAAGGAAAAGGAACAAGATATACGGGGTGATGTAGAAATGACTGGAGTCAAGTGGATAAGAGATAGGTATTGGCATTGCATTTAAATTTCTGGAAGTTGTAGCCGTCAGGAAAGCAACTATATGGAAGGGAGTTCTACAGGCAAGAATTTCGAGAAAAGAAGCTGCTGGAGTAGAATTGTCGGCTGCATTTGGTTGATTTAACTGTAAAAGGTGGGACCTTGTTGCCAGTCTGGTTGCACGAGTAAATTCTTGTGGAGGGGACACCAGTGTCCTAAGCTCGTCGGAGCAGTAGCTATGGAAATATTTAAAGAATAAACAGAGGGAAGCCACATCGCGCGATGGGAAAGTGGCTGGAATCGAGCTGCCAAGTCAGTACCTATCACATTACAGATTCTCCTTTGTAGCCTGTCGAGAAAACTGAGATGGACAGGAGGAGCGCCTAACCATATACGATAGCAGTATTCTGTGTATGTGTGTGTTTGCATGTGTTTAAAATTTCAATATTTGTCCTTTTTTAAAATTTCAGATATTGTCCTTTTGTAGATACAAATATCTACAAAAGGAAAATATGGAAATTTATCTTAGCCGACGCGTTTCGTCTTCTGATAGACTTTATCAAGGCAAAATTAAGTATTTATAAACGAAAGTAAAAAGGTTGTTATTTTTTCGAATTTTAAAATTATTGAAAAGAAAGAAGTCTGAGAGTCATGGCAAAGATCATCCTACTTTGAACATTGTTCACTGGCGCTACAGAATCCCGAAGTTCTGCAGTGAATGACACAAACCCCTTAACTTGAGAGTTACTGAGAGCAATATCAACTAACATAGATAGCATATGCAGCTCGAGTTGAAAATAATGACATAATCAAGATGTTGACATTTCACACTACATCAAAGAGAAAGCTGGGAAGGAAACTGCTATCAGTACTGAAAAAAGCAATAGCAGCTACTGGACACAAGAAACTTGTTTTCATGAAAATCATTTGAAGAGAAGAGTTTTATAAATTTCCGCCGAAAACAGTACTGGAAGTTCAGTCAATGAAAGCCAAATATATCCTTATTGAGAAAAGGTTATTATTACTATAACCATTAAAATCCGTCTATGCATTGAATAATGCTATTACATCTGGTCATTTACTTCTAATGTAAATTTAGAGATTCTTGAGAAAATTCAAAGTAGAATCTGCAATATCATTTTTCCTGACCAGACATCTCGGCTCAGGTAACGTTCTCATCATTTGAATATAGTTTATCTCTGATTTTTCTATAAATGTTTTCATAGGAATTGTTCTAATAAGCTTTTTCTATTTAGTATTTAGGCATGTGGATTTAATCGCATTACCAGTTTGATGGCAGGTCTCATCATTTTAGAGTTGAAATTGCTAGGTATAACCATAAGTTCTATGCTAAGAGTTTCTTCCTCGCGCTTCTCTCTTGTGGAATTTTTTCCGAGTTCTTGCATTCCAGTTTACTTTGATCTAAAAAAAATGTTCAGTTTTTGTTCTTTCGTGCTTTTCTTTTTCTCTTAATATCCAACACTCAGGAACCCTTTGCGTCTTAGAGGCTTTATTGCCTTAATTAGATTGAAAAGAGTAAAAACAAAAGGCTTATAATAATGCGGATTAAAATGAAAATTTCGCTGGAATTTGTGTGTGTGTGTGTGTGTGTGTGTGTGTGTGTGTGTGTAATAAGCGTGGAACAAAATAAGCGTGAAATAAACTATTTCATTTGACAAATAAGTGCCATTTATTTTTTTGCTTCGTTCCGGGAGGAAGAAAATGAAAGAAATAATTTTTTATCTTGCCCACATTTGTATTTGACGCACAAGAGTACATTTTGAAGCAGCATGTTCACCAAAGCGTGGATTTAAGAGAAAGGATAAACCAACCTCGGAAAGCTATCTTAGAATAAAGAAAATACAGCAGAAAACTAGATGGGGCGGAACTCCAATTACTTGGTTGTCTGCTGAACATCAAAGACTACAGGAAGCTTGAAGATATGGTCAGAAAATTAAACTTTATATTGGAACATTAATCTATAGTCAGCATGGAAGAATAACTAAATACCAACTGTCAACGCACAAGTATTAAAAAAAGACCACAAAGGAAGTAAACAGAAAAACAGCGAATTGGACGACTAGGAAAGGTAATCTAGGAAATATAGCAAACGAAAAAAAAAAACTTAATCTTACTGATTTAAGAAAATAATAAAAAAGGTCAGATAAGATAGCTCCATGAAAGCAAAGATGGCGGCACATTGAGAGTTAACAAAAACAGAAAAGCAACCGATGAGAAATTTATTGCGATTTCGAAAATTTGACAAAGGAATTTTTTTGTACGGAAAGCTTCATAAAATTAAATAAATGTCAGTTATCTATCTTTCATGAGTTATGCGTAAATTTTTCAATGAAAAACTAGGAAAATGGAGAATCGAAAACGAAAAATCTAGCAGAAAATAAAACCAAAATCCGATAGGAATTACTGAAGAAGCGATGTAAAAATAAATAAAAGAAATTCTAATATCTAAGAAAACGCCGCCTAATTATATGGAACATCGAATATTACAAACGTACAATTGTCAGAAAACTATACAATATTCGACCAATGATTAATGAAAATGACTCGCAAGGTTTACAAATGAAACTATGGTTTCACATAATGGAATAAAACAGTTTTGTTAAATAAAATAAAATGAATTTTTAAAAAGAGAAATCAAATTTTCTGGCGGCTTTAACTTGCGGTTAAAAAAAGGACATTTTAAAATACAAAAAACCTACTAGTCAATGTAACAAACATCATGCAAATAGCTTCGGTACTGTCTGTTTTTTAAGCCCAAGTGTCACTCTCGAAGTCAAGCAGTACAGAGTAAGTGGCACAGATTATGCGGATATGTGTGGAAGATAAGCGTTAACCCTCAACGGAAATAAGTTAAGATTGTAGTGACCAAATAAACATATTCGTGGAATGGCAATTCTCAGCTTGAAGGTTAAAACTGGTGAAACTAAGGAATGTAGTTCGTCTGAAGAGTTTCCATGTAAATAGCAACAAAGTAGCGAGAGGCTTGCCATGTTTAGTTTGTGGCAAAGCATTTGTAGATCAGAAAGTAATTAATCGCCTATAAACAATGAAGAGATGCTGTTGAACTCTATCAAGAATGGAAAGGGAAGACTCTGCAGCTCCTTTCCAGATATGGAAATAGCGAATTTACTACTTTTGGTTCGGCTGCTGATATTATCCTGAGAATAACAGGAGCAGTCATGTACTTATTGGGGCACCAGGAAGAATCTGTCATTTTTCAAGTATCTTTATCTATAGTTTGTATGTACAAGTTTCACTTGAAATCTGAGTTAAGTTTAAGTAATAATAGGTGAGCAAGTCATTAGCTGTCCTTGAGAGAACATTTGTTTATCATAATAGACAGATATTTAGTGTTCACTCGGTGATGATGGAATGTCACTACCTTGGCTTTACATTGAGTTTATCAAAAATTAAACTCAGCATTTACGTATTGTGATTTTAAAATAAAGCATGAGAAGAACAACATTTTTTGATTATGTAAAAGTAAAGACAAATATAACAAATATTAAATGAAGCAAGGTTTACTCGCTTCGTCAAATCGATAATGAATTATGAATTTTCTGAGCTTCTTCATGCATGGCACCACAGTACAGTTGATAAAAAAGAACTATGGCTCCAAATATTTTTGCAGAATGTAACACGCATTTTCTTATTTGAATCTATTTTTAGCTTAAATCTTCTTGGCTGTGAGTTGTATCTCTTAAAAATAAATTGTTATCTCGCTTCACTAATTTTGAAGAAACCAATAAATTTACCATATTACCCAAAGCCATTACTCTGCTTTGTGACTTGTAATAAACGTTGTAGTGATTATTTTCAAAACAAACTCAAATTCTATTTCAGAAATTAGGCCCGTCCAATGTAGCTCTCCAATAATTACTAAAAGTTTAGAAATTAATGTTCATTTACTTTTTTGACCAATTTATATATTTATGTTTATGTCGTTTACTTAAATGTGTTTATTCGATTATGGAACGTATATCCAATCAACAGCATGCAAAGAGAATGAAGGTTGGTTTGATACATTGTGTGTGGTATAGCTAGTCTTTGCTGTGAAGGTTAGTATAGGTTTAAGCAATAATAGACGAACAAGGCACACCAGCCTCCTCCAGAGGAAACTTCTTCAGCACGGTGAGCAAACATTTAGAAGCGAAAATAGAGAAAGGTAACATAGAAAGAATTGAAGAGAGTAAACAGAAGACATAAAAGAAAATATGTAGACAAGAGATAGAAAGAGTGAGAAAAGTAATATACGTTGAAAAGAAAAGAAAAAAGGAAAGGGAGAGCGAAAATATGTAACGGAAATAGAAATAGAGAGAAAGAAATACATCTTAGGGAAAGAGAAACCAAAAAAAGAGATAAAATATGTAGAGTGTTGAAATTTATATAAAGAATAAAATATATGTGAAAAAATAATCGTTGACTTGGACTTACTAAGATTATAATAATTGGGAAAACACTATTTTCGAAGTCGATTTTACAGATCAGAAGTACACAGGAAGAAGCTACTTTAGTGGGACTTACGTCTCATAAATAAAATACGAACAGAATGATATAAGTTCGTTACAATGTACATTATATGCCAGGTTTTAACCATGAAGGTAAGATCTGGTAGAACTAACGAATACAGTTCACCTGAACACTTTTTATAGGAATAGCGATAGATTAGTGAGAGGCTTGCGTTATTTCTCCTCTTTGAAAGTGTTTGCAATAATTTGTCACTTACAAGAACGCAGAGATGATTTTGAATTCCACTGAGACTGGAAAGTGAGGACTAGGCGGTTCCTAACCATAGATTGCATTACTACTTCATATTTGGCCAGTGTTTAGCTCTTGTACAAGTAAAGGACTGAAAGAACTGTAACGTTACATGCAATTGACCATTTTTACGGTATCTTTAGCGATAGATCATATGTGCGAGACTCACTTGAGGTTTAGGTTAAGTTCAGAAGAATACAAATAATGAACACAGAGTAAGGTTCAAACTTCCTGTAAATAGGGAACCCACATTACTTCGCTAATATTTCTCTACGTGTCGCCAAGTAGCTATTCAGCTTAATTTATCTTCAGTTGTCGTTTTCGTCGTAATTGGGACTCTACTCAGTACTTTTTAATCAAAACCTTTATTCAAACAAATGTTGGCGCAGTTGAATAAAATAGTGCTCAATGTCATATAACAGAGCTATTAACTATTTATTAATAAATATACATATTATTTAATAAAACAGTCCACCGACATTGCATTTCCCGGATATTTTATTAAAATTTAAAGACGATAAAAAAATAACTTTTTCGAGTAGACCCACAATTTTGATGCTTGATCGAGGTTGGTAACTTAATTCATGACACAAGTCTATATATAAAATTCTGTGACTTAAGGTAATCAGCCCGTTACACCTTCGAAATTAACTATACAGTGATCGATCGAAACCAAAATTTTGATAGAAGTGAAAACAGGTAACAGTGTACAAAGTAGAGTTGTTTTTACGAGGGTGCATAGCTTCGTTGTGCAGTGGATATCGACTCGGAACATCAAATTGGGGAGCAGAGTTCGAATTCCAGTTGAATTCTTTGCATTCACTTACGCGAAAATACCCTTGGAAAAGGTATTAATCAGTCTCTTCCCTCCAGTTATGGGTTAAATAACAGGATAGATTGGGTTCTATAACTTTGGCTGGCAACAAGTCTACCACAGAAAGCAATGACAACATACTGCGGGATAATCTTCTGCCCAGTCAGTCATGACTCTTTCGAGATATGATCGCCCAAAGCGTGTATCACGTATGACATTAAACTGACTGATTGATAGCTTAGTACAAGTAATTTTCGTTGGTTTTAGGGAAAAAGTCAAAAGTTTTATTATTTAATACATAAAATTATTCCACTTTTAAAAAATTATTAAAATTACAAATACGTATTTGATAAAATTGCAATATTATTTTTGCGTAATTTGTCTTTATTTATTTACAGGAATTCAGTTAACATTTCGTCCTGCGTTTCCGAGAATTATAACCAAATCACTGGAACAAACATTTTAAAAAGTTGGAATTTACCTCCAGAAATATATATTTAGCATGGCCAGTTCAATGTTACATGTACAAGAGGAATAAATCCTAAGAACTTATTCTTCACTGGTAAAAAGGAAAAATATAAATTATCTTAAAAAATGTTGTTTATCATGAAGTCCTATAAAATTAGATTAAATTAAAGAAATTAGTAAACCTCAAAGTAGAAACTTTGTCAAAGTATTTTCCAAATAAATCAGCTTAATAAAATTTCATCAATTGATTTACAAAACTGAACGAAACGTAGAGTTTGTATATCTCAATAAAATTGTTAACCATAACTTCAACAATGGTAAACACTGTATTTCAACACGCTTTCTAGTATTATCAAAATGACGGGTAATTTGGCTATGACGAAACCCTCTTATCATAAACCGTGTGAATAATGGCTGATGTAAAAATGGAATTAGCATGATAAAAGTCATGCTTATCAAAAGGATGTATAGAATCCAAGGACAGAACGCTTATGTTAGGGAAAGAAAAAATACTTCAGCGATGGGACGAATATATCAGAGATCTCTTCCACGACGAAAGAGCACAACCATCAATGCACAGAAAAATCGATGTATTGGAAATATTAAATACCGAAGTGGAAGCTGCAGTGGCCAAACTGAATAGATAGAAAGCGGCAGAACAAGAGTACATTGTAATAGAGATGCTGGCAGCTTTAAACGATTTTGGCGTAGGCAAGATTACTGAAATATGATATGGAATTCACACCAATATTGATATCCCGGAAGACTTAAGCAGATTGATTTTCATAGCATTGCCTAAAATAGAATACAGGAAGAAGGAAAGCGTTATTTATGCCCAGAATATTATCAAAAATGGCAATACAAATGTAGAGGGACGTGTCTATCTGTTTTATAGACTACGCCGATAAGGACTTGCTAGGGCTGCTTAGCAACCTTGACATATTCGAGAAAGACATTAGAATAATCAAGAACCTATATTGGCGGTAAAACGGACAGAAATGAGTTCAGCAGATATACAAAAATAAAAAGGGTTGTAAGACAATGATGTGAGAGAACTAGAATTGCTACTGGGATTTATCGTTGACGGACACGGAATTAACAGTGCTGATAGTAGACACGGAAAAGAAAATACAAGACATCTTACAGAAGTTACCGAAGGAAAAAAGAAGGAAGGACTAAACTTAAGTTACAAGAAAACTGAATGCGTGGTCATCAGTAAAAAGAGGAGACCAAAATGGTAATTACTGGTCGGGGAAACTAAAACCATACCGGTAAAGAAATTAAAATACCTGGGAAGTGTTCTAATAGGGAACAACAAGTGCAACAATGAGATCTGAAGGCGTATTGCATTCCAAAAGCTGAGTAGAGGATTGAGAGAGTGGAAAGTTATGTTGGAAACAAATGAAAGAGTACTGGACTGTTCTGTAATATGACAGAGAATGCTTGAAATGAAGGAAATACTTGAAGCAACAAAAATTTGGTTTTATATACGGATGTTGAGGATATCATGGATCAAACATGTGAGCAATAACGAGGTTTTGCAGAGAATGAAAACAAAAAGGAAATTTATGCTGAACATCAGGTAGAGGCAGCTGAAATTTCTAGGACACATATGTGCGTTGTGGTGCAGTGGATATCGGCTCGGAACGAGAAATCGGGGAGCCGAGTTCGAATTCCAGCTGAATTCATTGCATTCACTTATGCGCAAATACCCTTGGCAAAGGTATTAATCCGTCTATTCCTTCCAGTTATGGGTTAAATAACAGGACAGATTAGGTTCTATAGGCCTTGGTTGGCAACCAGTCTACCGCAGAAAGCAATGGCAACCTACTGCGGGATAATCTTCTGCCCAGTCAGTCATGTCTCTATCGTCCAAGCGTGTATCACGTATGGCACTCTACTGACTGAATAAGGAAAGAGGGTTTATAGAATCCGATACTCACAGGGTGGGTAGAGGCAAATAGAGACAGGGGAAAACCTTAAATAATGGTAGAGCAAGTTTTGGGAGTAATAACTGGACAAAATATATTTCTCAGTTATTTCTGGAGGAACAAGAAACAATAACACGTGTAGGGCAACGACAGTGTACGTCCTGAATGGGTACGGCACATAAAAGAAGGATAACAAAAAACTACGATATGAAAACAACTATTTCATATATTTATATATATTCAGTTCTTCCCAGTCAAGGCGATAATGCTACTAAGACGCAAAGGAGTACTTGGAGTCAAAGAGAATGAAAATACCTTAGAAGAAACCGGAAATCCAATCCTAAACAGGGAACAAGAGATCAACTTCTACTCTAGTTCTAAAGAACTGTGAGAATTCTGAATCATAAGATAGGCAGACCTGACAATGTCGTTAATGTAACAAAAAGAAAAGCTCATCAGAACAATTGCCATAAAAATATTTACAAAAAATATGATAAGAAAATGTCTGAAATCGAGATGCCAGCTCAGGAACATTTTATAGAATATAAAATCTTATTATTTATGCTTTGCTCCTATTAATATATAAATTAAACAATATAGTGAAAAAAATTAATATCAAAGTTCACCTTAAGTCAAGCGATGAATTTGAATCGTTATCCACTGAAAAACATAAATGGTATAAACACTGAAATAAAAATTAGTAAATATAATGATATTAGTCCAAAAACTGTGTATATTATTGAAAATATATTTGTACTTTGAATGTTCCCGCTATCTTCCATAAAATGGCCGTCCCAGAACTGTGTATGTTAGGTTTTAGATAATAAAACAACTATAAGAAAGTACTATGAGTAAGACTGAAATTCGGTGTATGTCGTTTGGCCGAACTGTAAACAACTTTGTTTTTCATAGCGGTAAACATGTCGGATTTCGTGCCAAAGAAAGCGTATGTGCGGGAAATTTTACTGCACTACTTTACTCAAAAGAACCCTGCAGCTAAAGCACACAGAATTCTTTCTGAGACGTACGGCGACCATGTACTGTCGGAAACAACAGGCAGATATTGATTAAGAAGCTTCAAAATATTTTAATGTTGAAGATAAAGAACGCTTGGGGCAGCGAAAATTTTGAAGATGAAGAATTGGATGCATTAGTTCATGAAGACTCCTGTCAGGTAGAAACTGAACTTGTAGAACTATTCGGAGTTGATCATACAACAGTTTCGAAACATTTGAAAGCATTAAGAATTATTCAAAAGGAAGGACATTGGGTACCATCCGAGTTGAAGTCAAGAGACGTCAAAGGGTGCCTTGTTACGTGAGAACTGCTGCTTCTACGAAAAAAAAGAAAAGGTTTTTAGCATTGTATCCTGACCTGCGATTAAAATTAGACTCTCTTCATTAAACCTAAGTGTAAAAGATCGTGGTATAAGCCCGGCGATACATCAACATAGGTGGCAAATTCAATTAGCCATGGTTCGAATCTTCTGCTCTTCATTTGGTGGGGTCAGCTGGCTGTAGTTTATTATGAGCTGCTAAAACCCACCGAAACCATTCCGGGAAATCGCTATCGACTACAATTGATGCGTTTGAGCCGAGCATTAAAAAAAGCGGCCGCTATACGAGTAGAGACACGATAAAGTGATTTTGCAACATGATAACGCTTGGTCACATATTACAAAAAGGGGGAAAAACCTACTGAGAAACGCTTAAGTGGGAAGTCCTTCTCCACCAGACACGTCTGATTATCACTTTTTTCCGATCCATGCCACTGGCTTGGTTGAGCAGAATTTTCATTCTTATGATGATGTCAAAAAAAAAAAAAAAATGGGTCGACTCGTGATTATCCTCAAAAGACGTGTCATTTTTTTGACAGGGTATTCAGATGCTGCGAAAAAGATAAGAAAATTTAGTGGTTAGCGATAGTCAGTACTTTCAGTGCCATGTTTTTTACTAATTTTTGGAAATAAAATATTACTTTTCATGAAAAATCAGCGAGAACTAATTCAAGGTCCCAATACTTTCTTAAAATTACATTTATACTTCAGTTTTTTCATCGTGTTTGTTTTGATGCAATTAACAATAAAACTGATTGTACACTGATCGGATTTTTATTCTACTGAAATAACATAATGATGTTATTCTAATATACGCAGCTAGTTGGCATGATTAAAACCAAATCTTCAGCTAACAAAAATTAATCACATCTTCGTAACTCGATTGTTCGCGCCCATGTTATTTAGAACCCGATCTACGCCATTAAACGAATACTTTCTAGAGCTGAAAAACGAATGCTGACAAGCATTCGTAAGTCAAATCGGTAAAGGCCAGTTAGTGTAGAAAAACCTTTCTATTTACACAAAGATTCTCACCGATATCACAGTGACAATCGATAAACAAGTATAAAATACTCGCTCATATTTATAACCTAAGCACTAAACAAACAAAAAGAAAGCTTTGATCTGACGATTTATTGGAAGATATAGGTATAAAAAATTAAATAAAATTATATGAACGTATATATTTTTAGACTTGGCTTTTTTTCCTCTTCAACATCTTCAAAATTAATATTTCGTCTGTTCATGGCCAAGTGTATTTTTAATGTTACTCATATCGAATTTGCTCGTAAAAAATAGATGAAAACTCTACATCTTCTATGCGATATTTACCTTCAGAATGTAGGCAAACATGACTCTCCAATATTTTCTAAAGAAAAACAATTAATGAAAATATTTATGCTTATTCTTTTATATGCCGTGTCCTTTCGAAACGTATGCAATCATGGCCCACAACATCCTCCTATCACTTGCAGCTCTTAACACCTTTTCTATTGGTATTTCTCCTAAACCCTGATCTGACATTTACTTGCACAAACCCATCAAGTAATGTCATGCTTTGCTTTTCCTTGTCTATCTTTCCCTCTATCCCATTCTGTTAGTATCAGATTCTCTAAGCTTATTTCATCATTACGTGTTCTAGAAACTTCAACTGTCTCTAATTGATGTTAAGTATGATTTCTTTTCGTTTCTATCATCTCCAAAATCTATCGTTGCTCATATGTTCGAGCCATGATATCCTCAACATCCTTCTGTAGAACTATATTTCGGTTACTTCAAGTTTTTCGTTCATCTTTGAAGAAATACCTATTTTTAAAGTTTTCGTTTTCGCGCACTTCAACAAATACAGAAACGCGAAATAAAATTGCCTCAACCTAAAAAAGGCGACAATTTTGAGCTAGATACAGTAAACACAGGCTAAGACTAATATCCTTTTTAGTATGAATGACCATCATCTCATGGTCATTCATGGACCTCCACTACTTCTTGTTCTTTCTAGCTCTTAGCAATGTTTGTCTATTTGCTAATTCCCTGTTCTACCAACTATTTAGATTTTTAGATAGGCTATGGCGTGTGGTGTAATGGATATCGATTCAGAACGAGAAATTGGGGAGTCGAGTTCGAATTTCAGTTGAATTCCTTGCATTCACTTACGCACAAATGACCTTGGGAAAGGTATTAATCCATCTCTACCCTCTAGTTACGGGTTAAATAATACGAAAGACGGGTTCTATAGTCTTGGCTTGCAACCAGTCTACCGCAGAAAGCAATGACAACCTCCTGAGGGATAATTTTCTACCCAATCAGTAATGTCTCTTTCGAGACATGATCGCCTAAAGCGTGTATGACATATGGCACTTAACTGACTGATTCACTGTTTCCTATCACTCTTTTGCCTTAGGCATATCCTGTGAGTATAAAGTTTTCCAAGTATTCTTTCCTATCACAAGGCCAAAATTATGGGGATCCCACTGACGGACAAACACATTATTCGGGCTTAATGGATCTGGCGAAATAAAACACACTTTTTCCCTTCGCCTTGTTGCCATAGATATGTCCTGTGAGTGTCAAATTTTCCATACATTCTTTCCTCAACTTTATAGGGAACCTGGTGATTGACGAACTCATTATTCGGTTTTAATGGATCTACCGAGATAAAGCTTATTAGCCATGACACCAGGCTGAGCATTTTCTAAGTGTAGCTTAGATGTGGCTCAATGCTGAATGTATGGAATACCTAATGAGGGCCGAAGTCACAACTTGCTAATAAGCTTACTAACCATTACACCATGTCGAAGTGTATCTTTTTAGTATAAGTTCCAGAAATTTTATGTCTCTTTTATATTTGAATTATAAATATGCTATTTTTTCTATTTCTCTTAAAAATTTTCATTGATCATATGGTATGTTTGTAGCACTCTCAGTAACCTTCTGTACAACAACATTTCTCTGACCTCAAGTCTTTGCTTCATCTTTAAGGAAACTGTGCAACAGTCACTGAAAATTAAGATGTATACTACACAGCTGTTCATTACATTTTTCTTTATACTTTGCTTTATTTTTGGAAGATATATGCTATACTATGTGCGTTGTGGTGCAGTGGATAGCGAGTCGGAACGACAAATCGGGGAACCGAGTTCGAATTCCAGTTGAATTCATTGCATTTACTTACGCACAAATACCCTTGGAAAAAGTATTAATCCCTCTATTCCCTCTAGATATGGGTTAAATAATAAAACATATTGGATTCTATAGCCTTGGCTGGCAACCAGTCTACCGCAGAAATCAATGACAACCTACTGCGGGATAAGTTTCTGCCCAGTCAGTCATGTCTCTTTCGAGATATGATCGCTCAAAGCGTGTATCACGAATGGCACTTAACTGACATGCTATACAATTACTTCGTCGGATTTCGGTGTCGCATTTTTATTCATCAGTTAAAGACACTGCCTAGAGATTCTAACTTCTGTATTTTTTATTTTGACAACTTTGTAGCAGATATTTTGACCTTTTTCACCATACATTCTGTCTTCTTGATAAGAAAATTAAGATAGGTTAGCGAGAGGATAGGACAATAAAAGAAAAATGTTCAAGAATATGAAAGATGGCAATTGACATTGTATTTAAATTATTGACGATATAATGTTTCAGGGAAGCCAGAAACCGGAAGCGATAGCCACAGTATTAAAATAGAACTTACGGTGACATTTAGTTAAATCAACAGCTAAACGATGAGACCTTAAATGTGATTGGTATACCAAGAAGGAAAACTCATCAGACAATTTTCATAAAAATATTTACAGAAAATATGGTAGGAAAATGTCTGAAGTCGAGATACAAACTCAGGACCAATAAGATGTAAAACATTTTATATCATATCAAACACAATCTGATTATGTTTTGATCATCCAACCTGATACGCTTTTCTGATGATGAATAGAGATGATACTCTCGAAACGTATTTGGTCTCAACATAACTACATGAAAAATTATACATCGCTTATTATTTCTTTTCTTTTGAGCCAGGGTTCTTTGGTTACTTTTTAAATATCTTCTAAAACGTTATTTGAAAAACTTTTTTATGAACTATATTATAAATGAATTAAGGCAATTCTGAAAGTTAATATCTGCAAATATATTTTTTAGTTTAATTGATTTTAAATTTGAATATATCTCGAATTTAAAAATATTTCGAATTTTAATTACTAAATAAATAATACTAATATTTAATTTCATTCATTGTTTTATAAGATATTTTTGATGTATGGAGAAGATAATAATTGTTTAGTGATAAAAGTATTATTAATTAGTTCATATCTTGGGGAGAAAAAAGTTGATTGATACTTTCCCGAAGGTTATTTGCGCATAAGTGAATATAAGTAACCCGACTGGAATTCGACTTCATCTTTCCAATGTTATATATTACACTACCCTCAAATTCATATTTATAGCACTCGGTATTCCCAAGCGTTCACCCATCCAATTACTGATCAGGCTCAGTGTTGCTTAATTTCGATGATCGTCATGGAATAAGGATTTTAACGTGATATGACCGTAAACCCCTCTGGCTTAAGCTGCTCTTAGGCTTTGTATTTGGTGACTTAAGTGTTATAAAAAAAGAAATCAATGACGGAAGGATCACCTTTGACATCGTCTCCAGGTTTCCCTTATTTTTACATCGACATTTCCTAAACCCAATCTTAGATGAGCAATTTTCTCAGTTGTGGTTTTTAAGTAAGTTATCCGCTACTTGTGAATTTGTGCGAGATCGAATTGTATACGAATTTTTCCTAGCAAGGCTGGAATGCCACTAGTAAGCAGTAGGTTTTAAGAGAGTGAAAGAAATATTTGGTATATAGCGTATTAAGAAACGGATAAAAATTGAACGCTAATGTAATATGTAGAAAATGGTGATTGACTTTGCATTAAATCTTTGAAAATTGTAGTTATCGGGGAAGCAATTAAACGAATGAGAGTTCCACAAGCGGGAAGTGCGAGAAAAGAAGCTGTTTGAGTAGAAGTTTTGGTTGCATTTAGCTATTTCAACAGTAAAAGAAGTTGGACCTGGAGCCAATCTCGTAACAGATTTAAAATCATGTGATCGGGCACCAGGAAAAATAAAGCTTGTCAGAGCAGTTGCCATGAACATATTTGTAGAGAAGACGCATCAAAGTTATGTCGAATATACGGTCGGATATTTTCAAACATCGTAGATTCTCATCTGAATGCAGATAGATTCGTTGTGAATAAGGACTAATTAACATTTGAGGAATCAACAAACAAGGATGATTAGCAGAAACCGATGACGGAACAGATTAAATGGATTTAATTATAATGCATGCATCCTTAGAAGTGAATGAGTAGTTGCAGTTGCTTTTGTTGTCGCAATTACCGGGCAAGAAGTGAACAGATCTCTGCTTCCAGCAGATTCCAGGAATTGGCTATTACTCTTCAAAGTAAAGCGAATCCTTCGAGTTGCCTAGTTCCGATATCTCGATGAAGGAATGGTATGCAGGTCAAATGATCTGTGTTATGTATCATCTGTGGCACGTCTGATGATGGCGTTGATTAGCAAAAGCAAGTAATCATTTTAGTAACTTCCTGAAAATGAACACAGTCGAAAGGTTAAAAATACAGACAGGCTTAAATTATTTGTAAATTATAAAAAGCTGTGACTCACATCAGCGGTTGCCAAAATTGATTTCACATTTAGTGTCCATCATCACGTTGACTAGAAAAATGGCCACTTAACCGCCAGATACAGATCTGCGCCTTCACTAGAAAGGAATGGCTTTCCTTGATATACAAACGTGTGAAGGGTCCAGCTGAGCTTAGAAGGTGTACACGTGAAACAAACGAGATCTTAGGTAGATTTATAGGCACTCACTCAAGAGGGAGGAAGAGAAAGTTATACATCAGCTCGCCGACAGTAATTGACGAATTTTAGAGTTGAATAAACAAGATTATTGCTAATAGTAAAAAGTTCACGGTTTTCCTATTTAATTTTTTAGTTAATGATTAAGTAACCTCATGGCGAGTTCTACAAAAATAAAATATCCGTAAAAATTCACCTATCGTTAAATATTTCACAAAATATTTCAATAACAACCATAAATAGTTGTTATTTTAAGAAGTAAGGGGGGTACAAATGAAAAGATTTGGAATTCACAACTTTTCCACTTCACTGAATAAACTGTTAAACACTTCTATCTTTCTTTCTTTCTTTCTTTTTCTCACTGAAACCAAGTAGCGTCTCTGCATTTTGATCTACCACACATTTAGAACGGAATAGTCCATTAATTATGAGGTGTTGGCAAGTGACATTAAACTCTTCCGTTTCTCATGCTTTCCTTATTTGTTTTTCTTTCTTTTTTTCTTTCATTAATTTTCTGACTGAACCCAAGTAGTGCCTTTTCCCCGTTTTGCATGCGGTCAAAACGGAATAGGCCATTATTCATGAGGTATTGGCAGGACGTAACGGTCATGCGAAGTAACGAAAGCAAAAATGGGACAACCATAATTGTAATCTGATGTGAGATTTAGTCATGTTTTCTTATTTGTTTGTAGAAATATAAGATAACGGCTAAAAATGCAAAACCATAGTGCGCATATAATAATTTTTTTATAAATATAAAAGCAAGGAAGTTTACTGCCACTGGTGCGCAGGGGGTTACTTATGTAGAAAGTTATGAGAAAGAGTGACAGGTTATAAGGAGTATCAGGAAGTGGGTAAGAGAAGGATGATAATACTGATGAGAGTAGAGTGGACGGAGAAAAGAGCATGAGAGAGAGAAAATGCAAGTTAGTGAGATAATGCTTGTTCTGTGGTATCCTCCTGTAGAACCACATTTCAGCTCCTTCAAGTTTTTTCTTCATCTTTGTTGATATTGTCAAACATTCAATGCCATATTGAAGAACTGATATCACATAGCAATCTAATACTCTCTTCTTTGTTTCTAGTGAAACTTTCCTGTGTCTTAGTACTTTACTCAGCCTCTGGAACGCACCTTTCACCATGCCAATTCCCCTTCGGATCTCTGTGTCGCAGATATCTAAATTTTTGTACCTGCTTTATTTTAGTATCCACCACCTGTATTTGGCATTTTGGCTTTCTCTTTTTCCTGATGACCATGCATTCGGTTTTCTTGCAGTTTTTTTTATAATCCTTTCTTGTTACTCTCTTCAGTTATCTTCTGTAGGAGGTCTTGTAGTTTCCTTTCCGTGTCTGCAATCAGCACCGTGTCATCTGCGTATCTTATGTTATTCAAACGCACAGCAGGAAGTTTAAAAGAGGGGAAGAGTAAATCAAGAGTAGCGAAACCTTATTCAGGGGAGTATTTATATTATGCATATTTTCGAAAGGATTACTCTGAAGCTGAAATGTTCAACTGTATACATATTAGAAAGTATATTTTGGTTCATACAAACCCGGATGAAAGTATCTATAATATATTTACTGCACCCCCAGTACCATTTCGTTACTAGCGACTTACTCTTCCCTCTTTAAATACCTGCTGTGTATTTTAAACTTCCTGTTGTCGGTTAAAAAATAAACGTTTTTTTAACCAAATTCTTTTATACCCCGACGGACTTTATGAAGGTAGATGATTTTTTTTTATTTTCTTTCTTTGATTTTTACCAGATAAGTAATATGGAAAGAAAATTATGTTTAAATTTACAAATTTAAAATTGGAGATGTTGTTAAAATATCTTAAAGCTATCGGTGTAAAAAGGAAAAAATATGAATGGCAGTAAGTGAAGTAATCTATTGCCAAATAAACGGAAGTGAGTAAATACTGCTGTTGTTGTATATTTATTTATTTATATTTATTACTAGCAGTATAGCCCGGCGTTGCTCGGGTGTAATGAAAGCTTTCAAACTAATCCATGGTGCTGGAGCACAGAATCTTTGGACGTTGGCACGAGAGACTAAAAAGCAATAGTTGTTTCCAGTTAAAGCGAAACCGTAGACTGAAAGAAAAATGAATGGATATAAGTCAAATTTTGAAGTTTGGTGAGAATCAGATAAAAATTGTGGATTTGTATATAGGACATACAGATAGATAAACAGACATGCACACAACATCTTGCCTCATATATATATATATATATATATATATATATATATATATATATATATTATATCGATTTTCTGCACTATTGTAAGAACTGCAACCTTGAAACATCTGAATATCGTTTCTTATGTCTTTTTCTATGAGTGTATCAAATTTGATTAAAATCGGACCACTCCTTCTATAAGCCAATTTTTTCGATTATCGATTTTCGATATTTATGGGGGATACCTCGATACAAAACTTAGCTTAGAACACTTGCAGACGCTTATAGTACAACTGTGTAAATTTTCAAGAAAATCGGTTCAGCCGTTTCGGAGTCTATAGATAACGGACACACACACACAAACACACACACAAACACACACACAGAGAAAAGTTCCATTTATAAAATAAGTTTTGATTTTTTTAAAATGTAATCACACTTTATTATTGTAAATTTAATTTCTTTAATTATTTATAAATTAATATATTTATCTTAAATATTTAAAGGTCTTCATTTAATCGTTTCTTTTTTGGTTTTAAAAAACATTTATGGTTACTTCTGTTGGCTTGGAAACGATGTATGTCTATTAAGAAATGGGATATTAGTAAAAAATGATAAGATGACATTTTGGCAAAAATCGATAATTGCATACTCAAGAACTTTTCATTTAAATAAATCATTTTCTTTGTTAATAAGTATATTTTTGAGATTGAAATTTGGGGTAAATTTATGTATGCCTACAACTAGATTAAAGGACAGTTGCTATGTAGATCATTTTTATGTTCATAACATTTTATGGTCTGATCTGGCCCCTGTAAAGATGAGCCATGCCAGGGGGGGATCAGATACTTTATGGGGCGAGAGAATGATCCATCCCTTTTTTTAACACGTAGCATAAGGATGTGTGCTGTGGTACAATGGATATTGGCTCTAAATGAGAACTCGCAGATTTCAAATTCAAGTTGATTTCTTTGCATTCACTTATGCAGAAATAACTTTGACAAAGATATGAATTTACAGTATTTACATTATTCTGAATATTATCCTCATCTTTGTTGACATTTGTACGACGTTTTGGCCGTTGTACGCTCCAGCCTTCTTCAGGTGCTAGGAAATTCGAAATTCTAAATCCACTGGGCCATGTGTCCTTAAGAATATAGACATTGGTTAGTTCCTGTGACTTAACCCAAAGAATTGTGAGTTAAATACCAGGCTTCAGCAGTGGTGAACAAGTAACTTGCAGGGTTAGAGGGAGATAACTCATGACTTCCAATCGAGCCATTACTACGCAAGGAATGAGAATGATAAACCCTAGTGATTTTAATAAAGCTTCCGGTTCGCAATTCCTAGCACCTGAAGAAGGCTGGAGCCTACAACGGCCGAAATGTCGTACAAATGGCAACAAAGATGAGGATAATAGTTCAAATAATGTAAATAATGTAAATACTACCTAATCTCAGAAATATAGACAGATATGAATCTCTTCTCTTTCCAGTTATGGATTAAATAGCAGAACAGACAAGGTTCTATAGCCTTGGTTGGTAACCAGTCTTCTAAAAAAGTATTGGCAAACTACCTTGAAAAAATCTTCTGCCTAACCAATCATGGATTGCCAAAGTTTGTGTCACGTAAGACCCTTAACTGACTGACTAATCACATATCTATTCCAAATGAGGCTTGGGACTCAGTCCTAGTATATGTTCAAAACAAGGTGCCTTTTCTTACTATCTTGGTTTTGTAAATATTGAATGTTACATTCTTTTTTTTTGTCTCAACCGAACATATAGAGCTTGACAAATATTGTTAATGTAGCTTCAACAATATTAGATACTTTGAGGATTTTAACATGCATTAGCGCGTTTTAAATACAAATGTAATTATTGACATAGTATATTTTAGTCTCAAGAGCAGTATTCTGAATCGATTCATGTATCCTAACCTCAAAGAAGCTTCTTGGCTACTTTCATCGCCATCTGCGTGTTAGTTATTTTTAATCATTATAACACCAATCTAGGAAATACAGCCATTAAGATGCAAGATGCTAATGAGAGTGAAAGAAAACGAGAAAATATTAGTGAGGAGAAAAAACAAAGAAATAACGGGACACAAAACAATAGAAGATGGCGATCGGTGTTTACATTAAAATATTTGAAGATCGTAGTTTCCTAGACAGCAGGAAGGCGGTAGAATATTCCACTGTTAGAAGCGTGGGTGTTGGGACGCCCGCGCCTATTCGGCTATAATGGGCTATTCCATTACGATGTAAAGTAATGGTGGCATCTACGTAGGAGAGTGTGCCGAATCAGTCGTAGACTTCCGGTGACGACCCGGAAGTACCCATTGCTCATACTCCGTCTTACGACGGTTGGGACGATTAACCTTTATTCTTGTATTGGATACTAATAACCTTTGTAAATACTATTTTCACGGAATACAACAATTAACCTATTCCTTTTGTTGAGTTATTTATTCTTACTCACGACACAACAGCGGAAAAAGAAACTGTTAGAATAGAAGTTATAGTTCTATGATGCTTAAAACAATCGCATTAAATGAATTGCAATGAAAAAATTTATAGAAAGATCACAGGGAAGGTTGTTTCGTCTGTGGGAAAGTGACGGGGATTTAGTTCTCCAAACTCTCCTTCCTCATGATGTAACCCAGAAATTTCAACTCTCTTTTCTTGATGTTAAGTATAAGTTATTTTTTTCTATTCTCTCCAAAACCTCGTGGTTGCTCACACGTTTGGTCTCTTGTATCCTCAGCATCATTCTGTAGAATCACATTTCTGTTGCTTCGTGCTTCTCCTTCTCTTTGAGGAGATTGTCCAGCACTCGTTGACATATAGAAAACTTAGAGCTCAATCGTGCTAAATAACAGACGGTTCACCATTTTTCTTAAAATCAGGGACTTCAGACAATTTCTAAAAAATTGGAAAGCAAACAGCAAGGTTTTTTGTTGCGGAGCTTAGAAAAAATAAGCCAATTCATGAGCGGATTTCTTTAGAACAATTTCAGATATACACGTGTGTCAGTATACACTGCTGGGATCAGATTTGAAGATCATAGCAGAAAACAGGGACGGGGTTATAAGCATAAAACGCAGTAGATACTCATGGTGTACTGAGAGTAGAACTGGAAAATAATTTACGAGCAAAGCATTCTGCTTAATCAGCAATAGATGCAATCATTTCAAGTTATCTGAAGAAAGGAGTGATTGATGACTTACTTTTATTTATTACACTCTTACAGATCTGCTAATAGTCGCGAGAAGCAAACGTGTGAGAAGCTATACGGTATTTCATTTTATCAGCGAACTCGACATAGAAATGTTACAAACGGACATAAAGTAGCATCTGTTGCGATAAGAGCTTTTGTATTGGTATCATCGGAAGAATTGTTACCTGTAGGCTATAGCTGCTTAACAGGAGAAGAGTATGGTTTCACCTGCTATTTTCGAGATGGCACGAAAGAACAATCCAGAGTTGCACATTTTTCAATGGGAATATTAAAGTTTTCCTTCCAACGGGCGACGCGAAGAAATTCCAGTGGGTCCGCTAGAAACAGAATAATGTCTTGTGAATTGGTGTCAAAAGAAATACAGACACTACAACGCAATAGGAATTACCAAGAGGACATGGTTACGATACAAATGAGGTAAGGAATAGATCGAGTCAAAAAGCAAATTGGTTGCAATTATTTTAAAAACGAGTAGAGAAATCTACCATTTGGCTGAAAAATTTCTTTTCTTTTTTTCTTGTTTGTTTCGTGGTATATCAACTCTTTCGGGTCGATTAAACCTGAAATTAAATTTTCTTGGGTAAATTAGTGATTTTCATATCATTAATGTTTGTATTATTTTTCACAAAGAAATGTGTTGCTGGTATCATTTTTAGATTATAGAAAAATGTATTGTTGGTATTTTAAATAAGTTTTTATTGCTGGCTGGTAAAATACAAACTATTTACAAAAATGCATTCCTCATATTTTTTTAGTTTTTACAAATATATATTGCTAATTGTTTTTTTTTTCCTTTTTTTTTTGTTTTTGTTTTTTTGAGTCCAAACAATATTTGGTGGCAATTCTTTTTATGTTCGACAAAAACGTATGTATTACAGATAATTTTTTCCAAATATATTGCTTGTAATATTTTTTGTTTTTTTACAAAAATGTGTCACTGATTTTAAGACATTTTTTTTACAAAAATCTATTTGTACATTTGAATTTTAACAAAAAAATATTTTTGGTAATTTTTTAAAAAAGCTAATACGCCATCAAGAAAAATCGATTCCAAATATTAACAGCATGATGAAAATTATAAAACATGTTGATGAAATTCATGTCAATATTACGATATACTGCTACAATTAGTCATTTGAATTTTGATCTGAAATCTACAGTGTTATACTTAAGATGTACTTAGAAATAAGAAAATTGAAAATCTTAGTCCCGGTGACAACATTGATATTAGAATGATGAGTACATTTTGTATGATTAATTCATATAAATGACCTCATAGTCGACAAAACACAAACGTTATCGGGAGAAATCCATTTCTCTACTGTCATAAATAATTGTCTAATATGCCTTACGGCCACATCACGTTGAAATACCAATTCTTGTATGAGTACTGAAGTTAAGGTATGTTGAGCCTTGTCAGTACCTAGATGATTGACTGCTTAGGAATACCAGTTGCTGTAAGCATGAATGTGCGACAGGATAATACCTCTGAACTTTAAATCGGAGATTCGAGTTCATTTTTCTTCAAATCAGAAACTATAGACGATTTCCAGTAAACTGGACACTAAGACACAACAAGGTATTTGTTGTAGAGCCTAGAACAGGAACCAATTCATGAGTACATTTCTTTAGAATAATTTTAGATAAGCAATCGAATCGGCATGCATTGTGCGGATCAAATTTGTAAGTGATAGCGGAAACCAGGAATGACGTTATAAGCATATCACAGAGTAGATATTCCTGATATACAGAGAGTAGAATTGGAAAAGAATTTACGAGCAATTTTAATTGGCAATAAATAAAACATTTCAAATTGCTTTAAGAAAGGAATGAACGAGGTCCTACTCTTATTTATCTCACTCTTAAAGATCGGCCAGTGGTCAAGAGAACCAAACTTGTGAAAAGTTATACGGTGTTTCAATCTATCAGCGAACTAGACACACCTAGAAAAGTTATAAATGACCTTTCCTAAGGTTATTTGCGTCTAAGTGAATTCATAGAAATCAATTAGAATTCGAACTCGACTCTCCGAATCCCAGTTGAATCTGATGCATTCACTTACGCGCAAATACCTTTGGGAAATGTATTAATCCATCAATTCTCTCGCCAGCTATGAGTTGAATTGAAAGACAAATTGAGTTTTATAGCCTTGGTTGGCAACCATTCTACCGCAGAAATAAATGGCATTCTACTGAGGAAAAATATTCTGCCTAGTCAGTCATGTCTCTTTCGAGACATGATTGCCCAAACTTGTATCACGTACAGCAATTAACTGACTGTAGCAGATGTGTTTTGCAGTGTAATAAATATTGGCTTGGAATGAGAAATTGGAGAGCCGAGTTCGAATTTCAGTTGAATTTGTTTCATTTGCTTACGCACAAATGCCCTTGGGAAAGGTTTTAATGCATATCTTTTTCCTTTATTTATGGAATGAACAGCATGATAGATTGGTTTTGATAGCATTGGTTTGCAACCGGCATACTGCAGAAAGTAATAGCAACTTGCTTCGGGAAAATCTTCTGCTTAGTCAGTCATGGATTGAAAGAGACATGATCGCCCAAGCATGTAACGTTCGTGGCAATTAATTGAACTTATATGTACCCAGAAAACCTTTTGATGAAGAGGAAGATAACCTGTAACAGCGAATTCAGAGATGAAAGGGTTTAACGTTAGTGCAATGAGCATCAAGATATCTAGAGAGTGTTTTAAATTTAAAAGATTATACACGACAGAAATTGGCACAAACACTACGAATGTTCGAGAAAGAATGGTTGAGGAACTTACATGACTTTTTACAAACTACTATAATTCAATTATTTTTAACCGTTGCAGTAAAGCTATAGAACACAACTTGTAAGTTCATCCCATTTAAACTGCTCCGCATACCAGATTCCAACAAAATCTTGAAATCATCAGGACAAATGCGCACCGTTTCAAGGCCTTCTCGACGTTTAATGTTCTGGGCACTGGCCCCGCACACTGTTCAGGTGGCTTCGTATTGTGGATGTAGCATACATTCACTTATGGAGTCAATTGTTGTCGTTTCTCTTCAACCAGACCTAACGGCTTGCCTTTTCCACGGCAGTTTGTAAATCCTACATTACTGCTTTTGCTTCCCGTTGTTGAAGACCAGTTGACCACAAACATTCTCTTATTTTGTGTCCAGTGTAACCTCTGCAGTCAACTTCTACTGATTGTTGTATCTACATTATCTCATGGAGTAATGTCAATTCAATTAAGTAAAATAATCTTCCTTTCTTCACAGCAATAGAAAATATCTGTCTTCTCTGTTGGGACTGGGATAAAAACGTCATAACATGTGAGATCTGCTGCCGTATTTCAATTCCCATTCTATCTCTCATCGTCCTCTATTCTCTCCTTTCCCTTATAGAAATTGTGTCCCTTGCAGATGGAATTTGATTGATGTCCATGAAATGCGTTTTGTGGTCTATTTCCACTATTGATATTATCAAGTTGTTTTTTATTCAAGATATCTCAAAAATTCCCCAGTACCTGATTGTGTTTCTACGTATTCCTATTCAGGGCTAACTGGAAATTTGGTAGTATGTGCTTCATTGTTCCACATCTGCAATTGTCGCATTCAGATACATGCCATCTCACCAGGTTACTGGGTGAGGGTAACATAAGTTTCACGGATCAAAAATCTTAAGCTTGATGTGTTCCATTTCCATACATCCTTTCAGCCGATCTTCCTCTCCATGGGATGCTCTTTCCCCTTCATAAATTTGACTTGCACTGAACATGACACCTGGTGTAATCTTCTTCTTTCATCCTCTTTCTTTCTTACAATGCTTCATGCTGCGTCTTTTCTTTCTACTGTGTTCATTGTAACAAAGGGACAGGTTCACAACTGATCCTGTCCTACCACTTTCTGTCGCTCTATGTTTTCATGTTCTAGTTCTGGCAAGACGTTTTCAGTTCCAACCACTATATCCCACTTAATTGCTATCTTCAGATGTAGTAGATCAAATCGATGTGTTTCATCCTTTGAGTCCCGTAACACTGTTCTGACCTTCCCCTGCTTATATACTTCGAGAATTAACGACAAACGTAGTTCAATTGAACCACCTCTACCATATAGTGCTAGTGTGTTTGTCACTTTTGGCAAGCCAAGCCATCTTTTGATGAGAACATTGCATTTCTGTTCAATTATCTCCACCCTTGACAATGCAATGTCATAAATCTGAAACGGCTTTGCAAGACGAGGATACAACCCAAAGTGCAGCATCCAGGTCTTAAACTTTCCTGGTAGCTTTGTTTCGTCAATCGCTACAAGTCCGTCTTCTGCCTGCTTCTGTCCTTCAATACCTTTACTTCTATCTGAAAAGGTGCCGGCATACCATCTTCCTACGCTCTTCGTCGGTTTTTTCTTTCACTATTTAATTTCTCCATCTAACTTTTTGCACACCCTTCACAAAGGTTAAGCTTGATGACTCCTTTGCTTTGAATTTTATTCTGGCTTATCTAATCAATCGAGCAAGCATCATGACAACCTACTGCTGGGAAATCTTCTGCTTAGTCGAAAGAGACATGATCGCCCAGGTATGTATCGTGTATGGCAGTTAATTGAACTGATGTGTACCCAGAATACCTTTCGATAAAGAGCAAGATAACCTGTAATAGAGAATTCAGTGGCAGAAATAAAAGGGTTTAACGTTAATTCATAGAGCACGAAGATATCTTGAGAAAATTTCAGGAAAAAAACATTCTACACGACAGAAATTGGTATAAACACTATAAACGTTCGAGAAAAAAGGTTGAGGAACTTAAGCGTTTTTCACAGATTTCTCTACTTCTATTATGTTTAACAGTTTCAGTCATAGGGAAATATAAAATGAAAATGCCAAAATAATTGTTACTGCGCATCGTCTAAGCTGATCGGAAAATGCATAAGACTACAGTACAGTGTGGTTTCAGATTGGCTTACCGGAATTGATTGCAAGGACAGTGGTTCATGTGCGATTTAACATTGCAAAAAATCCAAATATTAATCGACTGTTACCTAGAATAGCCCCTCTAAGCATTTCAAAAGAGTTCAAGTCCTTTCCTACGAGTATTGATACTGTAACCAGAAAAATGTAAACTTGAGTGATAGCTACTGATCATTCGTATAACCAAGAAGTTAACAGTGGCTTTCAATAAGGAAGAAGAAACATCTGATTTTGTTCAAAAGTCATAAAATGAGTGCTAACCCGTTGATAGGCGAAAGCTATTTGCCTTTATTAAAATAATAAATAAATGTACATTATCAAGTTTTAATAAGCTTCATATCGGTGTCATTACCGGCCTTACAAGTAAAAACGAGGGAGAACTAAACTATTCAAATTACTGACAGATTTCTAAACACAAGTCTCGTTCGATTGAAGTTCATGACAAAAAAGAATTCACTCATAATTTAAAAGAGGCAACTACACCCTTGTGCAAATTAATTGAAGCTATTGCTTTAGTTTTCGTTTCACAATACGATCAGTTTTGGATCCCCTAGAGTGACAGGGTTTATTTGATTTCTATTTTTTAAGGGTTTATGTATATAAATTATGTGTATGTTAGACTCTGAACACCGTAGGCACATTCTTGCAGTTTCCATAACTTGTACTGGTTAAAGGTACAGCCGAATGTGCACAGACAGATATTTGGACAGTTTCTAATGTCTGTCTTTTTCAATGAAACATGCATAAAATAGAGATTCTTGCCCAAATACACAGTTTATGTATATATATATATATATATATATATATATATATATATATATAAGATTAGTAAAATGTGTCACTTAACTGATTGATGCTTTATTCAGCATCTCTACTCTAGAGATATGCAGAAATTTTTCGCAATTGTTCAGTCCATTCATCAGGAGGTTACATCGATTACCTGTAGATAGAGAGGCAGACAGACAAACAGACAGGTAGACAGACACGTATATATAGAGAAGCAGAGAAAGATAAATTATAATCATATGCTTTATTTCCAATATGTAATTGATATGGTGACTTAGATTCAACAATTCCGAGTAATTATTCGTTACATCAGCCAAGATTACAGCACTTGTTATTCTCAGCGGTCACCCATCGAGATTTGACAGGTTTGACGTTGCTTGATTTTGGTGTTCGTGCAAGAATCGGTATTCCAAAGGAATGTGGCCGTAGGCCTGATAGATAGATAGTGAATAGGCTGTGATAGATAGATAGATAGATAGATAGATAGATAGATAGATAGATAGATAGATAGATAAGGAAAGTTATTGGAGGATATATATATATATAGATAGATAGATAGATAGATAGATAGATAGATAGATAGATACTGAGTCAGAGATACACTGAAAAATAAAGAGTATGACCTACAGAAGGAAAATGAGAGAAAGATAGAGAGATTCCTAGTAATAAAAAATGGTCGAAGCGCAAATGGAAAAAATATTAGACTTTTAATGGTTAAAAAAAGAACAAGAATCATTGGTCAGAATATAACCAAACATTAAACAAAAAGCTACAGTATACTTTTGCCGTTTATATTGATTTCTTTCAGTGTCTAAGCCCTGTGGGTAAATCTGCGGAAAGCTTTTTACATAAAAATACTTTCAGTATTTTCTCATTCAATGCTGATGGCTTAAAACAGTTGCTGTTTACAAACCTCAATTACTTTGGCACAACGCCACCAATATAAGGCGTCTATTCAAAATTGAACTCACTATTCGGTAGCTGGATCTACGTTGTTGTGCAATGGATATCGGCTCAGAACGAGAAAACAGAGAGCCGAGTTCGAATTTCAGTTGATTTCGATGCATTCATTTACGCCTGAATACACCCGGGAAGATATTAATCCATCGCTTCACACTCCACCTATAATGTCATTAATAAAAAAATGGCACAAGACCAAAAATGTGGGATTGGAGAAGGCTTCGTCTTCATTTGTCTTAATTTATTTCAGTCAGTTAAGTGCCACACGTGATACACGTTTGAGCGATCATGTCTCGAAAGAGACATGACTGACTGGGCAGAAGATTATCCTGCAGTAAATTGTCTTGCTTTCTGCGCTAGACTGTTTGCCAGCCAAGACTATAGAACCCAATAATTCCTATTATTTAACCCATAAATGAAGGGAAGCGACGGATTAATACCTTTCCAAAGTAAATAAAAGAAATTCAAATAGAATTCGAATTCGGCTCACCGATTTGCCGTTCCGAGTCGATATCCACTTCATCACAACGCACATCCTGCTAACTTAACTGAGCTAACCTTATTCACTGACACAAGCGGACTATACAATATTCCTTGCACTGAACATACCATTCTTAGCACGAACACAATAATATCCCCAAAACTATGTGAAAATCTAACTAGTTCATTTGTACAATTATTTTTCTGTGGTGATTAAGAATGTTAAAAATGAAGACTCCGATGAATATTTATACAATGAAATATACTATTCATAAGTAACTAAACAAGCAATGGGTTCTGTTGGCAATCAGTCTTACGCAGAACCTAATAGCAACTTACATCAGAAAAATCTGCTCAGTCATGTCTCTTTAGAGACATGATCACCTAAGCCTGTATCACGTGTAGCACTTAACTGACTGACTGGTTTAATAGTAATGATCAACCAGACTAACTAATGAAACATTACCCTGTTTAGACAAAGTCAAAAAAATAGGGTGTCAATAGCTGTTTGAAATCACTACTCAGTGGTCCTATGAACGTAACGAGCAAGTAAAATTTTGTAATTTTATTCAGTTTTTCGATTACCCTTACATTTGTCTTTTATGAGATCTACATGTTGCTATACACTCTTAGTTCTGGTAAACGAAATTAATACCCGTGTCTCATATTACATATTTAACGGAAACGTCTACATATTTTTCGTTCAAACACATGCAATTATATTAGCTGCTCTTACCGTCAGTCATACACCTAGACAGACAAGTATGCTACATGAAAACACGCATTCAACATTACCGTCTAAAATATACCTCTCGAATAAATTTTTAAAATTGTCCATTGTTTTAATACACGTGACATAAATATTAATACGCACTCACACACATACATCAACTAATGTTAACACCTAAACAGACAAGTGTTTCTATACATACAGACACGTACAATGTTATATACACATATATTTAAAAATATTCACCTATTGCTTAATACACGTGACACATATCTGCCCAATAAGAATTAACCCCAAATAGCAACATACCAGTATATTGTCTTTTTGTTATTTTTCACCTTTCTCTCTGTTTCTGATAAAGGTTTAATAAAAGTGAAACATGTTAGATTAAGATACGTTTTGCATTTTGTTCTTTTAATTTATTCTATTACACGCACACGCAGACACTCAGTCACAAACACACACACACACACACACATACATATATATATTTATATATATATATATATATGAATATACATATATATAGTAATCATCCGCAGATATATCAAAATGAGTAACATTAATTTCAAACATTAATTTAATGTTCAAAAACATTAATTCAAAACAGTGCTCAATGTATATATATATATATATATATATATATATGTGTGTGTGTGTGTGTGTGTGTGTGTGTGTGTGTGTGTCCGTGTGTTTATGTTTGTGTGTGTGTGTATCAATTTAAACGTGATTTTTAGTGGATATTTGTATTTGAGTAAGCGCTATCTTTATTTATTAAACAGTATATTTATTTTCATCTATCGATCTGAATATAAATAAACTGTTTTCTGAGTATCCACTTTAAAATAAAACGTGTGTGTACAAATAGATGTGGCGATGGTAATAAAAACATATTAAAATATACTTTTTACTAACAGAATGACAGAAAAAAACTATCTCTCTCATTTTCTTTCTACACAATATATCCTTTCCTTTTTTTTTCTATAACCCGGATATTGCGTACTTGGACAGCTGACGTCATGCAGAAGCCAACCAATCACTAATGCTCCCAAAAATTCAAAGCAGAAACGCGTAGGTGTTACGACCATATAAAACAACAGCAAAAGACGTATAATTATCTTCTCTTGGCGTTTTGCCTCGCTCTCGGCCGCGCACACGTGCGTGCGTAAAACTAGGCTTTATGTCATCAAAAATACAATGAACACCAAACTAAAAGAAGGATTACGTATTTAAAAAAAATACCCACATAAGGAAAGAGATACAGAAAATCAAGGGCTAATTCACACGTGTAATTACCGGAACAATTTATATGAACCTTTTTATAAACGCCACACCAAAATATACGTATATTGATGAACCTTGTCCGAAATAAACAAATAATAGAGTCAACCACAAAAATATAAAAAACGATGGTATAGTTCGAACATATCAGCCCTTGCACGCTTATAATCACAAGCACATCAAAACCATACTGATCACCCTACCGCACGACTATACTACATAGACATTAGCGTCTACTTTTATATTGGTATATGCTCTATTCTTGATATTGAGTGCTTTGACCTATAAATATACTATGCATTAAATTCATATTTTAATCATATATATATATATATATAGTGCGAAGGATAAATTGTCGACTAAATTACGCCAAAAAATGAAAATACACTGTTATATCATTTTAAAAGATATATTTACCAAAAGAACACAAAAATATCTTGAAATACTAAAGATTAAATTTATTCAATATCATTGTCATTGCATTATACCGCGGTCTGCAGAGAACTTCAAAATCTTCTGAAACTCTTCTAAACGGTCCCCTTGTTTAAGTTAATGAATGTTGCCATAATATTTTCATTCAGTACATATTTCTTGTTAAAATTAGTTTTGTTGATTTCTCACTCAGATAATAATCAAGGAGTTTGCAGTTTGACGAGTTAGGTGGCCAGTTGTAAGGGTGATATGATCGCAAAAAATGGTCTGACTCCCATAACTGTGTTCTTCATCTTTTGTGACATGGTGCAGAGTCCTGTTCACCCATGACAGCACTACCTCCTCAAGGCACTTGATTTAGATTTCCATGTTAAGTCATTTCAAATACCATGATTTTGACTGGGTATATCATCCAACTCTTTCCGAATCCTCTGCACTGTCCTCAAATTCACACCCAAACACCCTGAAATATCCGGAAAAATTCCCGTTAGTACATCATGTTTCTTCCTCATTTTTGGTAGATTGAACTACAGAGGAACCGAAATGTCGAAAATAGGATGAACGTTGCTGGAGGTCAAAGAACTTATTAGATAGATAGATAGATAGATAGATAGATAGATAGATAGATAGATAGATAGATAGGCAGGCTTTTATTTGTGCTTCGATGATGTATGCAAAATTAGGTTTCATTTCAACTGTATCTATTTGCACGAGATCGGTCCTACATTACGTTTGTCAAATTAAGTTATTTCTTAAGGTGTATGAAATGCCTATGGTGTCATCACTGTAATACCAAATATATAAAAAGATCGCAAAAGCATAACGCGGACTGGATGTGTTTTAGCGCGCTTTCTATGAAGGCGGCATCGTTAACACTCTCTTTTAAGTACAAAATTTTCTAAGAAACTTGTTTTATGCTCGATTCTTAGAGATCATCACTTTTAAACCCATTCTACAAACTGCTACTTACAGAAATATTTCTTTCTGGTTGTGATAAAGAAGTTACTTTCATGCTGATTGAGTTATTCTTTTTGCAAGCATTTCTTTTAAAATGTTATAAATTATAGCAAGTTATAATTGCATCTATTATATTCATCACAGCAAAACTATTCTTTATGTCTGTTTCATTTTTATTAAAGAAACAAGCTCGATTAGCCAACGGGGAAATATAAATTTTACTGGCATTAACAAAGTTTAAAGTTTTATCATAAAATAAAATACAACACAACAGTAATTCGGGAGAAACTGACTTACTCACAAATTTGAACATGTCGAGGTTCACAATGTTCACCGAACCAAAAGTAGAGTTACAGTTGTTTAAATAATTTGACCACCACATTTCCCTGATCTAGCACCAGTGCATTTCTTTTTAGGGTGTTGTAAAGAACAAGCAGTATAAGAGAAATTTCCACACAGCGGACGAATTAAAACAGTACACAGAAGGATGTGTTGAAATTGTTGCAGATTGGCATGTGTATCGTTCTGTCCCTCACAGTGATCTGGAGTGGTTCTAGTAATGTTTCAATGTTGAAGTGTTGGGTCAAAAGTAGGATTACAGTCATTTCACTGTTTCACGTTTCTACAAGAGAAGGTGCAGCGTCTAATGGCTGTCTCGTTCACCTGTCTTAACACCAAAGAACAAAGTTTATGAAAGAAATACCCCCGACAGTGAGCGAATTAAAAAACAGACATCTTGGAAGTAAAAAGTTGTAAAGTGCATACATACTGAGTCTACTTTTGGATCACCCTGTACATTTCAATCAAAATATCCCAGCGTTGTTGAAGAGTTGGGCCAAAAGTAGGCGTACAGTTGCTTCATTATTTGATTCATGTTTCCACAGCCCACACCCCCATTATGATTTGGTAGTAAGGGACAATTTTAGCGAAACCTTTCCACAGCGTTGCTTTGGAAAATGGGACAGTACGTAATGGCCATTAAGTTCACCCGTCTTAACACAGAGAAACAAAGAGTCATGAGAAAATCCCCCCCCCCCACAGTGGACGAATTAAAAGAAGTTATCTCGTAAGTATTTATTGAAAATTATGCAGATCGGGATTTTTATGGTGCTGTGCGTCATAGTGTTCTCGAGAGGGTCGAGAAATGATGCAATGTTGAAGGAGGACATTTTGAACACATAAGAGATTGAACTGTGATAAAAAATGTAAGTAGAGAGCTAACCAAACGTACTTAAACAGTTTTGAACAAATATGATTTTAACAAGTGATAATAAATCGAATAAAATGTTTTAAACCATGTATAGTGCATACCTACTAAGCCTACTTTTTTTCCCATCCTGTATATTTCAATAGAAATAGTCCAGCGATTAGTATTTTGCGTGACGCCCATTTCGTTAAAATGATCTTCTGATGCGATAGTAAGAAGATTACGAAGTATTGCAAATAAAAGCGATAGCAACTTTGTTGCAGCAAAATTGCATTTTTTCTTGTGTTTTTGTTTTTTAAGTAAAGGTTGCAGTTTTTAATGTACACATAGAAATTACCATACCAAAAAACTTCAAATACACACACACACACAAATTTAAATACGAAGGCACGACGATTTGTATTAAGCTTTTCAATTTTCGATTAGTCAATATAATCTTCACTTAACAAGTTAATAAACTAACAGCAACAAATCTTTGAAATATTTTAAAAATATTTTGAAACTTTATAAATTATTATAATTAAAAAAAATGAGAACAATTATTTTAAAAGTACATTATTAATCGAAATTTTTTCAGACTTTCCTTAATATATATTATTTGTTGAAGCTATTAAAACTTATCAAGTTAAATAATGTCATAGTTTTATTGCATTTTTTACTTTACTATTGGGAGCAGGCTTTTTAAAATAGAGGCAAAATGTTTTAAAAAAGATAATGAATTATTTACATTCCTCAATGAGTCTTGCGTTTAATTAATAAAAACAATTTTTCCAACAAAATTAATTTGTTAAAATTTCATGAATTTACGTAGTGGTGGAGTAACAGATACATAAAAAGAATATATTTTCACTAAGATCTTTTAAAAATAATAATTTCAAAAATAATTTTATTTATTTGTAAATAAGTCCTAAAAGTTTTATTAAAATCTGACGATTATTTGATTTTTGCAAGAATTTCCAAATTAATGTGTTTCCAACCAGAAGAAAAACTGAATTACGTACTGTTAAGTTTTCTATTGTCAATTCTCGTAATGATTTGGTCAACCGCCAACAAAAATTAAAATATCATATTTTACCAAAATTTAGAACGTGTTAGGAGGGATTAAACATTTTTTAAATAATTACAAATACTTTGATCGTTCCTCTTAATAATAATAACAGAAATATTTTGATGGAAAAACTTCATTTTATTTTTTATACTGTTTTATTTTTCAGCAATTTAGTGGAGGTATCTAATAGAGAATTTTGTAAAATCTATATTTTTTAATAAAAATCACAGAAATAGAAATTTTTGGTCTAGTCTAGTGTCTGTATCTAAGTGAGCTACATAAGCATCCATATTTATTTCAATACCAGAGTGGTATAGGCAAGACACGTCTTAACATATTCAGTAACATGATTTGATGAAATAGATTCATTTCATTTCTGACGTGATCAAAAGGACGACAAACTTCATCACGGAATTGCTTGACAAAGTAAAAGCAAATCACAAGACAGGGATGTGGATTTCCCTCGAGAGACGACCTATGAAAGCGATCAGTATATGTTCGTACTGGCCTTCACGCTCCAGCCGCTTATTTTACAATCAGATGAAAGTGGTAGGTTGTTTCAAAATGAGAAAAAACTTTATACGTTGCTTGACAAATTTTTTCTTTAATTTTTACGTTTGAATAAAATATTGTTTTATTTTAAATTATTACAAAAGGTTTTTATAGATAAACTAATTCATTATATTTAGCGGTGTAAAAACTTTTATGATAGATAAATAAAAAAATAAAGATTAATTTGAAAGAATTGAGATAGATATATGAAGACCGAATGATATTAGCATATTAAAGTAGATGATTTTCTAAGTGCCGCTTAGATGTGGCACAAGGCCACCCAGATAGATAGATAGATAGATAGATAGATAGATAGATAGATAGATTATAACAGAATATATATATATATATATATATATATATATATATATATATATATATATATATATAAACAGAACATTTCAGAATATATAGACAGATATGAAGAGACTGAAATTGAGAGAAAGAGAGTTAGATAAAGAAAAGAACAGGAGGGAGTGATTTTAACATGAGATATAAAAAAACAAGACATACTCAATGAGAGCAATAAACAAAAGAAATATGGAAAGAACAGATATATAGATAGAACGATAAGCATACAGACAGATATATTATTTGAAAATGAGAGAAAGTGAGAGTGAATTAAACAGACTGTAGATAAGAACAAGACATTTAGGTAGCAAAAGAGAGAGAAATAATCTTAATAAACATAAACAAAATTGACAGACAAATAGGCAGATAGACGCACGGTGTATTAATAGATAGCTACTCAGATTGAGAAATTGGTGAGCCAAGTTCTTAATCTAGTCGACTTCATTACTTTCCAGAGGCAAGTGGATGATGAGCTCTGATGAGCTATGATACAGCGAAAGAGGCTTGTATGTGGAGGAGTAATATATTATGCTCTTATTACGATTGAGCTCGCTAGAGACGAAAATTTTAAAAACACTTTCTACTTCTGCGAGATACGCATTACACTTCAGAAATGATTTGAGTTCTTTCGGTGACTGGCGTGTGTATACACTGCTTATATACAACACGTTAAAACTTTTCTTTTCAGACACATGCCCCTATGGCTTAGTGGGTAGCGACTCCAACTGACACCAAATGGGTCGAGTTTCGATCCAGGCCAGAACCAAGTGGATGTGTTTAGCTACACTGATGAGCTGTGATACAACGAAACAGGTTTGTATGTAGATGACTAATATATATATATATATATATATTTATATATATATGTGCACAGAAGAAGAGGTAGAAAAACGGAGATAAATATTAGAAAGGGGCATATAAATCAATACTGCATACTGTCATTTTCTCGCTTCAATATCTAGAACAGATCTCTCAGAATTAAACATCTTTCTTTATCAATAAAGAAATGCCAAACAATATATTTATATATTTTAACTGTACACACACACACACACACACACACACACACACATACACACACACACATATTTCAAACATACGCACGTAATGAGGGCACTAGAGGGTGTCGTCACTGATGTCATCGCGAGGATCACTAGGGGTTTCGGGTCTTTCAACATCATAACCTCTCACCGCGCCGACCAGACCAGAGATGATCAGCCTCCGACCCACCCTGGATAGGCGGTTTCAGACAGTAGAAAATTAGGTTTAGGCCCGGTACAAAACACTGCAAATGCTTCCGATTGGCGACAGTCAGAGCCACTTTCCACTTTGTTAGGGTGCCGCTCCTATTTGACTACAAATGGACTGTTCCCATTGCTATATATAGCAATGGTGGATTCTCTACAGGAGGGAGTCGTACCGAGTCACTAGACTGACGGCTCTACGACACTGTCAGCCCTCTGCCTTCGGGTAGAGGGCGCTCTCTGCTTCCGAGCAGAGAGCAATAACCCAGTCGTGGTTCCGCCGAAGGGTAGAGGCACGACTGGGCAAAAATAGACAGACATTTTTTGGCCGGGCCATATAGCCCGGAAATCCCAGATATAAACTGACCATGTGTCATATGTTGCCCTTACTGGGAGGGACGACTAAATAATGAGTCGTAGAGAGTCACTAGACTGACGACTCTACGACACTGTCAGCTCTCTGCTTCCGAGCAGAGAGCAGTAACCCAGTCGTGATTCCGCCGAAGGGTAGAGACACGACTGGGCAAAAATAGACAGATATTTTTTGGCTGGGCCATATAGCCCGGAAATCCCAGTCCAAACTGACCATGTGTCACATGTTGCTCTGACTGGGAGGGACAACTCAATAATGAGTCGCAGAGAGTCACTTGAGAGTCTCTAATGAGTTACTGAAGAGTCAGTGCAAGTCAGTGAATAGTTAGTCACACTTCCGGTGGGGTACCGGAAGTAATCACGTATACACACGTCTTACGACGGATTGGACTCTTGTATCTTTCTATTGTAAATATTACTAATCACTTCTGTACATACTAACCGTCTTTCCGCGGAATACAACTTATATTCTGATTCTGTTGTTAAGTTATTCATTTATACTTGGCGACATAACACACTTAGAGGCGAACTGCACATGAGCTCGTCCGAAACAATTTAGACGCAGAATTTCGGGGAATTTTAGCTAACAAGATATATATATATACATACATATATATATATATATATATATATATATATATATATATATATATATATGTTTATATATTTTATATGTTTGGATATTGTCGTTCGATAGTTCCGGTGACTTGATCCAAAAAGAGTTATGAGTTAGATACCAAAGAGTCAGGTTAAAGGAAAATAACTCATGACTACCAGAAACTGTTTCGCACAAAGAATGAGAATGATATACACCAGTGATCATAATAAATGGAAAGGTTCGAAATTCCTCGCACCTGAAGTAGTCCGGAGATTACAACTACCGAAAGGTCTTAACAATAGCAACGAAGGTGACAGCAATAGTCCGAATAATGTAAATAGTGTAAATACTACCTCATCTCATAAATATAGACAAACACATATGGTTCTTTATACATAAACTTTACACATATTTACAATTAAAACAAAATTCAATCTTGATAATGGCTAAAAGTATAGCCAAAAGCTCTCGAAAATGCAGCAGCCTTTGTACAAGTCTTATATAATTTAAGTTCTGAAAAGAAAATATCATAAGAACACATGGTAAATTATAAAAAAAATTAATGATAATTCCTTGTCTGTTATTTTTAATGAAAATTGCATAAAAGAGAAATTGTTGCCCAAATATACACACACACACACTATATATATATATATATATATATATATGTGTGTGTGTGTGTGTGCGTGTGTGTGTGTGTGTGAAGAGTGAGTGGATAGAGGTGCGAGTGAAAAAGAGATTAAGAGATTAGAAAATTTAGTTGAAACATTAAAAAAAGTATTTCTTTGGTTCCTACATGGTCAAACAACGCAGATAAAGAATTTCATTAGCAGTTTTATCTAGGTTTCTGAGCCGAGGCCGTTTTCCAACTTTATATTGATTTTAATTGACGCATTTATCACATTTTTTTTATAACAGCGAGAAAATTAGTTCAAATTAATTAATGTATAAAATACTGATCAAAATCCTGATCAATCTGTATTAAAGTGGATTTGCGCCATGCCGAATCGCTTGCAGTCATCGAATGACGTTCGTCCGCCATTAGCTAAGTTAAGTGAAGCTGTTGTGTGCTTGCTTGCCAGGTTCTGTTTGTCAGTGTGGCGTCACTTCAGATGTGCCGACTTTTTGCTCTGCTCTGTTCAGCAGCTGCAATTTGTCGAGCCAAAATCATATCGATTGGCGAGTTGGATCCACCAGTTTCTCCACTCACCCCACCTGATCACGCATTCTCCCACTGAATGGAATCGTTTCAGACGCTAAAATTTAATTACTAGCCGGGAAATTGAATAAGTGGTATCCTCATTAAGAATTTCGCTCTCTCCCTCTAATTAATGTACAAGAAACAGGCGTAAGAGTGAAGGAGTAAAAGTGGAACAATTGCGAGGCCCAAGGAAAGAAAAGGGAGATAAAAAGAAATTAAACAGAAAAGCCCGATAGGATGAGAAGTGGGATGGGCAGGTTTAAAAGCTTAGGAAAATGTAAAAAAAAATGGGAGAGAGAAAGACAGACAGTTAGCGGGAAAAGGGTGTTAACACGAACGAAGATAAAAAAAATGAAGAAGAAAAGATGGCGACGAATGAAAGAGGGCAAGCCTGGTACAAGATCGAACAGGAAATGAAACAAACCAAAGACGATTATGCTAAAAGAAATGTAGCACTGAAAGTAGAGTAAGAATAGGAACTTGTAAAAAGAAAGAAAGGAAGAAACAAAGGCAAATCGAGAGAATCCAAAAATATCAAAAAAAAAAAAAAAGGAAAAAAATTTAAAAACAAAGAAGATATGGGAAATTTCAGAGTGTAAGAAATAAAGAAACAGTCCGATAATATCGACAGGAAACGAACAGAAAATGAAAATGGGGGCGAAACAAGTAAAATTTGAATCCGAAAGAGAAGCAGCCAAAAAAAAAAATCTCTAGAAATAGAATTGAACAAAATAAGAAACTGAAAGGGTAAGAAAAAAATCTGAGAACCAACAGTTATAAAATAAGGGGTAACCCGGCGTGGGGATAAAGTTAACGAACACATCTGTTTCAGAATTCCCACAGAGTAGCAAATGCTTTCTTCATTGGACACCCAATAATTTTGGCCTTTTATACAAATTTTCTAAGATTAAGAAAGTAAAACTAAATTGAAAATAAGAAGTAACTTAGCGTTAGGTAAAGCTTAACTTGCTCCTAGACTGAGAAGTAATGGTTAACGAACTCGACAGTTTAACAATTACGACTATGTATTTAGTTTTACGCTCAGTGCATACCCAGTACTAATGACCTTGTACTAATTCACGCTAAACTCAATAAAATAAAACCAGACAAAATAAATGTGGCCACTAATAACGGTGAGGAAAGATGGAACAAAATTAGAAGCTTTGGTATACCAACTTTCTGGTACAAAACACAGTATTAAAACACAGTGAGAATCAAATTAACGTTACTGGAAAATTAGTTTGAGAGACCCGTCTGTTAATAATCGTATCAAAACAGGCGCCCAGTCAGTGATAATTATTGAACCACCGACATAGTTCATTCGATTTACCTGTTAAAGCTGCTTAATAAAGAAAATTTAAAAGACTTTTATGCTTGCAGCATTTATTCGACTGATCAAAATATTTACCATTTTGTTCGTTATCTCTTGCGATCTTTCAGGAAGACTTCATAATTCTGTGTACCCATAATTTTTTGTTAACTCTTGATGTTTAGTGTCTTTATGAACGTCTAAAATCTTGCGTGCTAAGTTAACAATTTGGGCGTGGTCCTACTGAAATGTAGCCTAACCATATCATAATAGAATATGACGGCTTCCGTCTTGTCCAGTAGTGAGCAGACATGATTGTTCACTTGCACATTCTGTTTGTAATATGACGCTTTTTTTGCAGATATAAGAACTTTCCTCTTAAACTATAATGAATCACATCGTCTATTACATTTACTTATACTTTTTGGAAGCCGTATTGTTCGAATTAGATTTAGGTTACCTGAAAAAAGTATATAGTAGGAAATACAATTGTAATTATTCCACAGAGCTAAACGATCTTCTATTAGGTTGTCCCAAAATTTCGTACCAGAAATCAGAAAGCTTGCAGATCGATGGCAGAAAGTCTTGGAAAATGATGGTCTTTATTTTGAGAAATAATTTAAAATTTAAAATTTTTGCAAGTGTTTACGAACTTTCGGGACAACCTAATAAAATATAGTGAAATTATAGCAGGTCTCACAAGTTTGGTAACGCAGTAGTACCACACGTAGTGTAGTTGTAGCAAAAGTTTATGTGAGCAAGAGAGTCAAACGTAAGTATTCACACTTTAGACTTGATTTGATTTAAACATTTTAATTCTCCTAGACAGGTCTTTCTAGTAAAAGTTAAAAAGCCTAGTCTAATCTACTATTTAGATCGTACGATGAATAAACATTGATACTTGCCTATTATCAAAGCAAGTACTGATTAAATGAAAGAGACACGATCAGAATTTATCATTTACTTTCATTGTGTGTGAAATATAAAGCTTTTTCTCATGAACAATACCAAATAGTCTCTTTTCGTGTAATATTCTATCACCTGCAGTCTTGTTTAGAAAATGAGGTCTGTTCTCCTGACGGTGGAATATGACGTTTTTTGTCTCGAACAATACTGAATAGTATTTTTTCATCGTGTATTCTATAACTTGCACACTTTGTGCAGAAAATAAGTTGTACTCTCTTGAAAGTGGAATATTACGCCTTTTCTCTCGATTAATATGGAATAGTCTCTTTCCATCGACTGCTCTATCATTTGAACACATTGTGGACAAAGTAAGGTCTATTCTTTTGATGGTGGAATGTGAGGCTTTTTCTATTGACTAATACCAACTAGCCTGTTTCCATTGTCTGTTCCATTACTTGCACTCTTTGTATAGAAAATGAGTTCAATTAATTTGAAAGTAGAATATGGCCCCATTTCTTTGTCCAATACCGAATACATTCTATTCTTTTCAGCGTCTGTTCTATCACTTCAACAATTTGTATAGAAAATGAGGTTTATTTTGTTGACAGTGGAACATGAAGCCTTTTCTCTTGACTAATACTAAATAGACTCTTTCCATCGCCTTCTCTATTACTTGCAGACTTTGTATAGAGAATGACGTCCATGCTCTTGACGTGGAGTATGAGGCCATTCCCCTTGACAAATATCCAATAATCTTTTTCCATAGCCTGTTCTATCACTTGCACACTTTGTATAAGAAAATGAGGCTTATTCTCTTGACTGTGAATTATGACGCTTTTTCTCTCGACCAATACTGAATAGTCTCTTCCCATTGACTGTTCTATCACTTGCACTCTTTGTGTAGAAAATGTGCACTATTCTCTTAACTGTTGAATATGAAGCATTTTCTCTTTACCTATACCAAAAAGACTCTTTCCATCATCTGTTGTATCTTTTGCACTCTTTGTGTAGTAAATGAGGTCTATTGTTTTGGAGGTGGAATATTAAGCCTTTTTTCTAAACCAATACAAAATAGTCTCTTTCCATCATCTGTTGCATCTTTTGCACTCTTTGTGTAGTAAATGAGGTCTATTGTTTTGACGGTGGAATATTAAGCATTTTTTCTATACCAATACAAAATAGTTTTTTTCCATCATCTGTTGTATCTTTTGCACTCTTTGTGTAGTAAATGAGGTTTATTGTTTTGTCGGTGGAATATTAAGCCTTTTTTCTAGACCAATACGAAATAGTCTCTTTCCATCATCTTTTGTATCTTTTGCACTCTTTGTGTAGTAAATGAGGTCTATTGTTTTGACGGTGGAATATTGTGCCTTTTTTCTATACCAATACAAAATAGTCTCTTTCCATCATCTGTTGTATATTTTGCACTCTTTGTGTAGTAAATGAGGTTTATTGTTTTGTCGGTGGAATATTAAGCCTTTTTTCTAGACCAATACGAAATAGTCTCTTTCCATCATCTTTTGTATCTTTTGCACTCTTTGTGTAGTAAATGAGGTCTATTGTTTTGACGGTGGAATATTGTGCCTTTTTTCTATACCAATACAAAATAGTCTCTTTCCATCATCTGTTGTATATTTTGCACTCTTTGTGTAGTAAATGAGGTCTATTGTTTTGACGGTGGAATATTGTGCCTTTTTTCTATACCAATACAAAATAGTCTCTTTCCATCATCTGTTGTATATTTTGCACTCTTTGTGTAGTAAATGAGGTCTATTGTTTTGACGGTGGAATATTGTGCCTTTTTTCTATACCAATACAAAATAGTCTCTTTCCATCATCTGTTGTATCACTGGCGCGCTATAAGTCGAAAATGTGTTCATTTTGTTTGTCGGTGGTATATGGCTCATTTTCTCTTGATAAATACTGAATAATTTCTTTCCATTGGCTTTTACCATTCACTTGCACTCTTAATGTGTAATATGACGACTTTTTAGTGTATATCATGCGTAGTTACTCTTTTCCTCTTCGTATAACACAAGTTATTCGTTAGGCATGTTTCTATTTCGTCGTCATCATTCTATGTTTATCTATCTGACAATTAAGCATCGTTTGAAAAGTTATTTCCAGCACATAACCACATCTATCTTCATAATATGCATAAATTTATTTTTTTGCTTAAATCGGATTCATAGCTCTCTTGAAAAAAAAATGAAAATGAAATGCCAATAATAACTATATCCGGGCAGAAAAATATACTTTGTTAAAAGTGTATTTGAAGAAGATTAAATGATGCAATGTTTAACTTATGTGATTTGTAACAAATATTATTACTTCATTCTAAAATATCACAGAAAATCATTTTTATCGCGGACGTGGATGTTTTTATGATGTGATTACAACTATCTCGATATACACGTTTGGGAATTTTTTCTATGAGGGACATAACTATAAAAATTCTTTGAATATATCGTAAACGCCTTTTGTTTTTAATCGTTTTGCTCCAAGCAAAGCGATAATATCTCTAGGTTACATGGAGTGAAATTATAAAGAAATGACAAAAATGACAATCGTGAGGATGGAGAGAAAGACAAAAAAAAAGGAACAGGTTTCAAGACAAAATATAACGATTGACATTTCATTTTAATCTTTGAAGACTGGAGTCATAAGGAAGCCAAAAATTGGTACTGAGTTCCACGAGTGGATACTGAGAAAAAAGAAACTGTTAGAATAGAAGTGAAAGTCGCGTTTACCTATTTCAGGTGTTAAACGGTGAGGCCTTGTTGCTAATTAAGTAGAACACTTAAATTAATGTTCTCGAGGAACCAGCGCAAAAGCTTATCAAAGTAGTTGCCATGAAAATATTTGTAGAAATAACAGAGTGAAAACAAATCCTGTCTGTGAGAAAATGAGTCGAGATACCTTGTCAGGATTGATTACATTACAGACCCTTCTTTGGAATTGGTCAAGAATCTCGATATACAAAGCATGAGTACGATTTCATATATGGCAACATTATTCAATGCACGAACGAATGGTAGATTTATAAATGCGCAAGATGGTTTCCGATCAAGAAAATCTCCTGGCATAGCATAGTAAATCAACCTTTTTTGCAGTTGAAGTAGCAACTGATTCAAAATAACTTCTACACTTTATGTCAGTAGAAAAAGTGAGATCAAGAAGCTGTAGAGTGTTGCTCTCCTGGAGTTTAGCAGACATGTTTTTTGTGGTGAGGAAATGGAGGTCCTTTACAAGAACCGCTGCTAGATTTACATTATCAGATTTAGCACAAAGTCAGGAATAAATGGTTGTGTCTTCTAAAGACTACCTACTTGAGAAGTGATAACATCGAAGAGATCATTGTTGAAGAAAAGAATCATCGCATGTCCAAAGATCCCTACGGAATTCACGAGTTAGTATGAAGATCTGGAAATTTTACACACAATCCTCATTACCCGAATTGTGTAGAATGATAATTTTAAGCCAAACATTCGTCCCGTGGGACCTTAGTTTTTGAGCTCGTGTTGGAGAATTGCATTTCAGACCATATTAAATACTTACTATATATTTAGGTCTACAGTATAAGCTTTGCCATTCTTAAAAAGTGCTTGATAGTCAAATTCTGTGAACACGTCGGTGGTAGGCCTGGCAGAACGGAAGCAATATTGTCCAAAATGTGCTCATGCAAAATAAGATGCTTAACCAATTCGTCATTGATTTATTTGCATAAAAGAGGTAAGACACTGATAGGTCAATATTTTGAGCGGTCAGATTGTTCTCCAGTTTTCTTTTAAAAAATAGCAACGACAAAAGAAAACTTCTAACTAGCTGTAAAGCATGAATAAACGGGGCATTTGTTTGGAGAGAACAGGAGACAATTCAGGAACAGGTTTCTTTATGACGACGGCAGAGATCACTTCAAATCTACTTGCCTTCCGGGGATCTAATTTAGTACTGCTGACTAGAATCAGTGGCGGGGTTATGCGTATATCATTAAGCAAGACTTCCGTTCTAGTGGGGATCTGGCAGATGTATTCCAGATGAGTTGGGAATGAAGTTGGAAGAGAACTTCCTCGCAAAGCACACTACTTAATCTGCAACAGATATTAATAGTTCAAATTGACTGAAATGACAGGGACCAAGAATTTGATATTGTTCAGCACAGAGCTGCTAGTAATCTCTAGAACTAAATCTGTGAGAAGTTATACGGTGTAACAGTACCTTCACTTTTATGAGGACATCCCTGCACTCATTACGAGCTATGACTTCCGTTACTAACAGACCTGTTGCTCTGATACAGCTAGAACTAGTGATTACTGTGGGCTATAGCGGCTTAGCAGACAAGTCAAAACCAAGGAAATGATTATTTTTACTTGCGATCTTCTACAATTACTTTCACGGTTTCTGCTATGATGAATTTAGCTCACTGGTATCCCACTGCATGAATTTACTCAAGCTACTAGACTAACGGCTAGGTCCCACCCATTTACAGTGAAACCAATCAAATGTAACCGCAACTTCTACTCCCTCATCTTCTTTGCTCGCCCTTACCGTCTGTGGAATTCCCTTCCGTATACTTGATTCTATATAAGCGACAATCTCCAAGTATTTAAATGTAAAGCCAATTGCCATCTCTTATCTTTTTGACTGACATCCTTTCCATGACAACCCTTGTATCATATTCTTCTTCCTGTCTCCTCCACTCTCATGCAGCCCTCTTCACACCTGTATTCTCTGACTCCTCTGTAACTTGTTCCTTTTTCTCATCACTCACCTCTTACGCAACCTCTTGCGCACCAGTGGCAGTTCTGCTTTGCTTAAGGGGAAATGATTAAAAAAAAGTTCCTAAAGTTGGAAAGAAATCTCAGATGCCATTTTCTGCCTAGGATGGGACCTCAGTGGCACATTTATGGACAGGATAATTAAAAAATATTTCCAAGGACATCGTGAAGAAAATCACAGAATGTGTCCCAGTCAGCGTCTTGATAATAGAAAAATATTCTGCTAATAGTTAGGTTCGTCAATGGTGGGAGAGCGGAAAGAGATATCTAAGGACATTACCGTATAATAGGACTTGCCAAAAAGGACAGAGCTACTGAGAATGACATGAGTTCCAGATATAGAATGGGAGAAATCAAGTAGAGGATCTTCAGAATTATTAGAAAAAATTTTAAAATGAATCTTTTTTTAACATGAAAAAACGCTAAAATTTACCACATTAATTTAAGGTCACCCTCTGACTCAAGAAAAATTAAATTTTTAACCAAAATTTCGAATGTTTTAAAGGATTAAAAAATATAATTTAATAATCACAAAATATCTTGTTTTTTGGGGGTTTTTTTTCTTAATGATAGCATTAAGATTTTGACTATAAAACTTTGTTTTTATTAAATTTTGGACACGTTTTCATCATGCGCGCTAATTTTAAACAAATCTTTGGAGTTACACACATACACACACACACACACACACACACTTATATCTACTGGAATAAAACGTTTCCATGGCAAAACGTTCTCGTAATTATGGCTCAATATCAGTTCATAAAGCATTAATATAATAAAAAAAAGTAAATGTTCACTTTAATTGTCTGTACTCTGAGTTTCATGTAATTACACCCACTCCTCCAGAGACGAGATTTTAAAATTACAATAATGTCTTCTGAACAGCGGGTGTTGTTCCACGAATCTTAGATCAATGACCAGATAAGTGAACATCTGATTTTATTATCCCCTTGCCACACACAGAGACACACAAATATATATATATATATATGTCTGTGTGTGTCTAGCCACACTGATAAGCTGTAATACAGT
>JBBBDQ010000955.1:1340000-1507500 GCA_037127315.1 Ascarosepion bandense | reverse complement strand
ATGCCTTCCTAGGATCTTTCACACTTTTCCTCATCACATATACGACGTCTCTAGGCATTTTTATCTCTTTCGACTGCATTTTCCTTGAACTGATCGACCTACTTTGTTTCTTCTTCTTGATGATACGACTGACAGTTGAACGGCTGACACGAACAATATCTGCGATCTCTCTCTTTCAAGACCAAAGAAATTTCATCATACAATCCGAGAACTGATTTACATTGCTGCACACTGCTGTAAATGACCTAATGTGAGAAAAAAATAAAAGCATAGAAATCGATTACAGCCTGTGAGTCCAGTGGGTCTAAAACTCACCTTATGGTAAAAGAAAAGAAACTAAAGCAGTTGTGACAATTAATTTGCACAACGATGTATTCTTACAGTCTTAGATGGATAAAACAAATGAATCACAAAAAGCCATGTATAAAAGCGCTAAGTGCATATTATATCGCAAAGGAGGGATTTTTCACTGTCTATTGGGAACAAAAATGTTTGAAACTGTAGAAGTGTGTTTATTAGTTTCTAGAACTATTATATATTAGATTGCGTTATAAATTGTCTAATTTTTTGTTTATCAACTTAAATACCTGTAAAAAATAAAGTTCCATTGTATTTAGTTTAATTCTGTATTCAATATGAATTGTTGTCATTATCAGGAAACTCTTCGATATCTTTTGAGTAAAATCTCGCTGCTTTTGAAGAAATTTTCTATGAGCTCTTAAATCTGGTTTTTATTTGAGGAAGTGTTCCATATCAAAGTGTTTTCCTTGGATGGAAAAAATAATATATATATATATATATATATATATATATATATATATATATATATAATAAAAATAAATACACTAGTAAATCGTTATAATGAGAGGAAGACGTTGAAAACAAATTCAGTAAAATCATATGTCGTAGAGAGGCTCGGTAGAAATATCATTTTCATGAGGAGAATTACAGATTCAGCTCGCTTCAGGTGAGTTTCAATTACTTTCCAGTACTTTCCTTCTTCTATGATTATAAATTATTACATATCGGATGATACTTTAGTTCGGAGAATAAAATCGTCTTACAATTCATTCTACAAAATGCTAATTATTTGACTCAAACTAATAATCCCTCTTAAAATAATGACTGTTGTATATATATATATATATATATATATATATATATATATATATATATATATATATAAACTTCATTAGGTTTTTTGTGTCTACCCAGTAACGGTAGTTCTGCTTATCCACGTAACCTGTGAGATGAAAATGGGCCTCATCTGACATCCATAACTTCCTTAGAAATTCATCGTCGTTATTGTCTGTTCCACTGATCCATGGTTTAATGAAATGGTAGAGTGTTTACTTCGTGGGGCTACTGTTTCGCGGTGCTGTTAATTGCTCATGTCTGCCAATACACACTCCAAAAATTCCCGTTTTTTAGGTTACCCTGTATTTCCATAGGATATAATGGATTTTATGTTTTAATTATTACATATATCAAAATGTTACATAAACGTTGAAGAAAATTGTGTTGCGCTGGTGAAAAATGCATTCTTTTTGCAATGTTACGAGAAACAAATTTTCTATTGAGTACATTTTTAAAAATTTTCGCTATGTTTACTGCGCTTCTCACAAGATTAAATCGGTGTTAAGAAGACTATGTTATGCCACTGAGAATAAAAATCTGGTGCGTCTTAGACTGCTCGACCACGAGTGATACCACAGTTTAATCTAAACCAGATCAATTGGTGTCTTCCTCTATGTTGTTGGGGGTCGCATGTTCAAATAATGCAGAATGACAAAAATTTTCGAAAAAAATCATCGAAAATAATCAGACCGGTAGAAATAAATATATAAATATACTGTTTGATTAAAAACAGTATATCTACTCAAATACGAGGATCGATTAAACCTAATGTTCAAACTAATCTGACAGATGAAAAGACACGTAAATAAACAAATGCGCCGAGAAGATAATTTTTAAGTACTAAAGAGGGACCCCAGATCAAAATCATTGCAAATTGGGATAAGCACTAGATTCATTCATTCATTTATTTGTTTATCCATTTATGCACGTGCTGATGTGAGAAAACACAGAGTATTCAACACGCCAAGTTTTTATTTATTTAATTTATTGGATTTACTTTATTTTTTTATTTTATTTTTTTAATTCACGGATTTGATTCATTTCTTTATTCTTTAAATTTATTTCTATTTTAATTTTCTACTTAATTATATACAAACAAGAACTTGGACCTCAGAAATAAAAGTAACTCAATATGTAAAGCCACAAATATATTCGCCTGAAGAGAGTCAATCTTAGACTCGAAACACTTGTAGCTTCACAAATACCATTATAGACACTTAAAATATCATATGTATAATATCTTTATACAACAATAAATATATACTTTAAACAAAACTTTCACGGCCTCTCACATTTTTTATTCTATACAAATTTCTCTCATTCGAACAACCATATTTCCTTTTCTAATATATATATATATATATATATATATATATATATTTAAATAAATTTTCAAAATTTAAAAATGTTGAATGAACATTTCAACATGAAATCCCTAAGAGAGTCTAACAGTCTAAATCAAAACACCAAATTTTTGATTTAGACTGTTGCTGAGGAGACGTGAAATCCCTCTTAGGTATTTCATGTTGAAATGTTCATTCAACATTTTGGAATTTTTAAAATTTATTTTAATTTTTATTGGCTCTGTAATTTTCATTACATTAAGCTCTCTTCCTGTATCATTTTTAATATTAAAATTTTTAATATTAATCAGGATCAGGTTATTGGAATTTACCTTCCTACTTTTCCATTTCGGAATAAAGTAATTTAATAAATAAATAAATAAATGAATATATATATATATATATATATATATATATATATATTATTCTAAGTTTATAGAACGACTCGCAGTTTCATGCGTTATGCAATCATCAGGTGCATATTTCAAACTGTCAGTTTAATATACCAAAATTTAAGTTAACACGATATTCTTGAAAATTAAATCTTATAAAGTTAAATTACTGCTTTTTAATAACAAGATAAAAAATTTAAATATTCTACGGTTACATGTGAATAAAAATTTAAAATTAAAATTTGATTTTGAAATTGAAATCAACATTAAAATAAAAAATAATAAAATGCAGCGAGACGAAATCAGAAAGCGTAATTCATGACTCCTAAAAATTTAAGTATTACATGTACATAAAAAAATGTAGGGAAAATTAATATTTTAAAATTTTAAATAAAAATAAGATAAAATAAACAAAAGGAAAATGAAAAGAAAAATTCAGAAGTAAAATTTAGAATTAAGAATTAAAATTAATGAGCAAAAATAAAACAGGTGTAATTCAGAAATGTAAAAAGTAATATTATGGGGGAAAGAAAGAAAGAAAGAAAGAAAGAAAGAAAGAAAGAAAGAGATAAAAGAGAAGACTAATCTATATCTTGGTCTAAGAATTTAAGTAAGTATATTTTTCTATGACACTATCTGGTCATTACATCACTTTTTTATTAAGCAAATTTGGTTTATTGATATTGTTTAAGATGATAAGTTTTTCTAGAATGCATAGACTAGATATATCACCTTTTTATTTTAATGGTTGGATTTAGCTAGCATATTCCAGGTAATAACTAGGTTCTTGCTGTTGTTTTTTAATTACTAATAATGTATGGATAAAGCAGTACTTTTACTGTATTTACTTTTGCTTAAAGATAACATGTGGTTGTTAAATTCTATCTACCACCTGTTAGACGTACTTCCAAAGTAAAATTTAACACCATTATCATTCGAATGAATTCGATCTCTATAAACAATACTTTTGGTCATACATTACCCATTCAATGGGCAGATTTTATTTTTTCGGCAGTTACTATTATTTTTTAGGAAAGCCATTTTTGCTATTAGTGACTGATATGAGAGCCAAGTGTTTTTTTGATATCCTAGCATTGTGTTGTGAAATATACTTATCTATGTTTTTAACGCATTATATAACTAACTTTGACATTGTCTTTGTTGAAGATTTTTCTTTTTAGTGTGGATGAATGGTAGAAATGTTTGTGAATTAAGTTAAGAAATAGCTTATTAATGTTAGTTTGGACGTTACGAGTAAAAGGTGGGTTAAACCAAATAATGTTACGTTTACGTGATTCCTGCTTATTTCTGCCTACCTTGTTTTCAACGAAATATTCTAAAATATTTTTGAGTTTACTTTTTATAAAGCTTTAATGTATTTAATTTTACAATTGTCAAAAATTTTCTTATTGTTAGAGTTGGTACTTTAACGAAATTGGATAAATTTGTGTAGGTTTTTGGTGGTTCTTTGGGGTGATTTGATTCCCTGTTGATGTGTGTGTGGTTGTGTGAGTTTTTAGTGTATGGTTTGCACAGACCATTGCTCAAGTCGAGTATAACATCTAAGAAATTTGCGACTTTAGCGTTAGTTAGGGTGGTAATGTTAAGATCATGATCTTTGAAAAACTGTATTAAATCCTTTCTGAGTTTATCCGCTTTTTGTGGATTAGATTTGAAGAGGATTATATTTTTCGTCTCGGTAAAGTCCTGTTTTACATAATTCGAAAAGGTTCCTAAGATTCCAGAACAAAAAGAGCCCTACCAAATTGCATGGAGATGCAGAAATCAGGGTTGTTTTTTTCAAGTCCATAGGCATTCATCGTAAAATAAAATAGATTTCTGGGCATGTTTGATGATGTTGATGTCTTAGTCGCTGATGGGCAGTGATTTTTAGCCAAATTTAAGGCTGTGGTTAAAAGTTTTTTTGTTTCTTTTACATATAGATATGTAGAAGTCACAAATATCGAACTCGCTGAAAGTGCATTCGCTTTTATTTTTTATTTTTGTGAACCAATCCATTGCTTCGGGTGTGTTTTTTCATTGGTTTACGTCTAAGGCATTCTTAGTTTATGTGGAAGCTCTGTCGAAGATAATTTTGCTAATTCTACCTATGTAGTATTTTGAAGGGCATAATAATCCATATTATGTTTTTTTTTAATGAAATTGCCTTTGTGCTCTTTGATTGTGATAAATTCCTGTTGTTTATGTAAAAATTGGTACCATATCATATATTTTTATTTCCTTAGTTAATTTCTTGGCTTTCGTATTTATGTTATTCGGCGCCTTTTTATAATTTTATTAATTTTACGAAGTATGGCTTTGTGGTATGATTCCGCGTTAATAAAATAATGCTGGCTTGTCTTGTCCGATTTAATAATCATTTTGTCAGATTGGTCAGACATATTTTTGCCCATCAGCATTGTGTTTAGCAGCTCGTTGGCGCTGTGACGGAATTTAATTTTCTTTAAATTATAGCAAATAATTCGTTTACAAATTTCGATAATTTCTCTTTAGGTGGTGGGGTTTTTAGAGATTTCAACCTATAAATAAATGTGTTATGTAGGATGGGGGGGGGGTTCTAGTTAATTTTGGAGAAGTAGAGCTTCCATTTCATCATGTTTAGCACACTTTCGATTTTGGGTAATAGTGTCAGCGCGTAATATTTTTTACCGGGGACAAAATATTTTTAGTGGATTATTTTAAATTTATTGGTTCCATATTCGGAAAACAAGGAATAAAATATTATTAGAACTAAGAAAAGTTCTCGACAGTAAGGTGCAAAATATAGTGACGTAAATTTATAAATATACATATGACGGTGCACATATGTATAGTATTATTATTAAGGTGTTAATAAAATAGTGCTCAATGTATGAACAGAGATGTATTATAAATATATATATATATAGAAATAAATATCCTACGTCTATAGCACGACTCAGAGTTTCATGCGTTATGCAGACATCAGGTACATACTTCAAACTGACTGTTTAATAGATTTGAATTTAGTTCACTTGAAGTTAATGGGAAATAAATTTTATAAAGTTAAGTTACTGCTCTTTTAATAACAAGATTAAAAGTTTACATATTCTACAGTTACATTTTGCTAAAAATTTAAAACTTAAATTTAAAATTTAAATTTAAAATTTAAAATTTAAATTAAAAATCATGAGTCGAAAGGAGCAGAAATCAAAGGAGCGTAAATTTAAATATTCAAATGTTACATGTACATAAAAATGTAAGAAAAATTAATATTTTAAAATTTCACGTAAAAACAAAAAAAAAAGAAAAGAAAAATGAAAATAGAAATTAAGAATTAAAATTTATAATTAAAAATTAATCAGTGTAAGGAGCAAAAAATAATTGTTTAAAGTAATATTATAGGAGAAAGAAAGAAAGAAAGAAAGAAAGAAAGAAAGAAAGAAAGAAAGAAAGAAATAAAAAAGAAAGAAATAGGCAAACGTAACGGGGGATCTATATCAATCTAGGTCTAAAATTTCAGTATTTTTTCTATGACAACATAGCATTCCTATTGTAAATAAAGCTCGAATTCTTTCGGATGATAATAATGCTAAATTTTAAATTAGAAATACTTCTAATAAGTGGAAGATAAATTTAACAACATGTTGTCTTTAAACAACAGTAAATACAGAAAAAGTGCTGCTTTGAAAAACAGCAATTATGATCTGAAATATCGTAGCTAAATCCAAACATTACAAATGTGAAGGGGATAAATGTAATCTATGCCTTTTAGAAGAACTTTTCATCTTTAAAACATATCAATAATCTAAATTTGCTTAATAAAATAGTGATTGAATGACCACAGGCTGTCATAGAAAAAATACTTAATTCAATTCTTTCACAAATCTATTAGACTGTCAGTTTGAAATATGCACCTGATGATTGCATAACGTATGAATCTCTGACTGCTGCCATTGACGAAGGACAAAAAGGATATTTATCAATTTATATACATAATATAGCTCTGTTCATACATTGAGCACTTTTTATTAACACCTGAATAATAATCATATGTGCAACCTCATATGTATATTTATTAATTTAAGGCAATATATATATATATATATTGTGTGTGTGTATTTTGGCAGCATTTTTTCATTAATGCAGGTTTCATTGAATAATATAGACAAGTTCTGTCTATTAATTTTGTGTAGGATCCGTTCATACCGTCTGATATACTTGATGGTGATATCGTTGAAAGACAACAAAAAATCACAGTAAGTGTTGATTTTTTTATCGGGTCTAAGCTTTATTATTTATTATTTTTTTCAATAATATCTACATTGGCCACACTACAAATTCTCTCCCACGGCGTCTGACGTTACACTTAAATGAAAATTCAAATATATTCCGTCATTTAAAACAACACAGTTATCAACGCACACTTCTGAGAAAAACGCTGTTGATAACACGTACATACTCAAACCAGAAAATAATAAACAGAAACTAAAAATCCTCGAAGCAATCTACATTAAACAATTTAAACCTGGTTTGAATACAATCAATTTCGATATTTCCAATAACGTACTCAAATGCCTGTAAATCAGATCAGGGACCACAACGCCACTATTTTGTCACTGTCTTCGGCCATCCGCCACGGTAGGGATGGACTTATATTTTCAATTTAATTCTCTTTATTGTTAATAGCTTAAATGTTCTATGTTTACTGTGTGTTAATATTTACTCTTTGATAATGGCTTATGTGAGCCGAAAGCTTAGACCCGATAAAAAAATCAACAATTACTGTGCTTTTTGTTGTCTTTCAACGATATCACCATCAAGTATATCAGACGGTATGAACGGATCCTACACAAAATTAATAGACAGAACTTGTCTGTATTATTCAATGAAACCTGCATTAATATATATATATATATATATATATATATATATATATATATATATATAAAGTGTGTGTGTATATATATATATATTAACTATATTTCTGTATTCGGGTCACTTTGATGTAGCGTATCGCAAGGTTGCTTTGCTGGATCAGTTAACACTTATCTGTGAGTCCAATCCTTAATGGGTTTGCCACACTTACGCAATATCTAAGCTACGCTTAGAAAGCAATCAGATCGTTGTATTCAATTTCTTTTTAAATGTGTGGTTCGTTCGCACATATATGGGTGGGTAGTCTGGCAGGTCGATTTTAAGAACTAAACTACAGCCTTTTCATATTCCAAAGCGATCGGAGATTACGCTACTGTAATATTTGTATTGGTTAATTTGTTCTTTACGGCTTATGAACCTTTTCCGGGTTATTTAAAACCAGAAAATGTAAGACTTTTTGAAAATCATAATTATTTGCTGATACAAGTCCTACTAATTAACCCATAGCTGGGGGAGAACAAACAGATTGATATGCTTCCCAAGAATATTTCTGCGTGAGTGGATATAACGAACCTGACTATTATTGGAACTCGGCATTCTAATTTTTATTTCCGAACCATTATGTAATACATCAACCACATATACAAACTTGCATCACCTGGTAATCTCTAGCTGTCACCCACTCGATACTGACCAGGCTTGACGTTGCTTAATTTCGGTGATCGTACGAACTCCAGTGATAGATAGATAAAAAAATTATCACAAAAAATAAAGCGTATATGAGAAATTTATAGCAAAAAAGATTTTATCCCGAATAGAGTGCGAATCGTATTATTAGATTTAGCATTCTGTCTGTAAAAGTAAAATGACGTAAAAAGACAAACCTTAGAGGATTGCGAAAGAAAAACGAAGTCCGAAAAAAGTTATCGAAAGAGGCTTAAGAGGCTTAATAAGAAGACATTTTAGAATGAGAAAAGCAAGATGGCGCCTCGTATGGCTTTAAGGAACTGAAACTGTAATGTTCGTAGCTGGGGATGGGGGGAAATTCTGCATTCAAATGTGCAAAATGCTTTCGTTCACAAACTGCAAACACGATCAAAGTTCATTTCCGTTTCTTTCAAGCCATTTTGTATAGGGCAGAGTCTCGTGTAATGACGAAACAAGAGGCACGGAAGCGCTTTTCGAGACTTGCAGACGTCAATTCTGGAAACGCGCGCGAAGAATATTCAACCAGCTGATGTCTTTTTGTTTCCTGAAGTAAGACATTTTTCCTTCTAATCTACTTTTTCTTTACAATGGAAGTAGCTTTCTTTTTACTCCGTCTCTCAACTCGCGTTCTTCCCCCTTATCTCCCCCTCTGTCTCAGGTTTTGTCTTTTTTTTCTCGCTTCATTCAATTACTATGTTATTTGTTAGTAACGGCGTTCTTTTTCCCCCCATTCCTTTTGCTTATGTTCCAATATTTCTGCATTGCCAGCACCGAAGAAAAAATACAACTGAAAGAAATCCCAACATCCGTTGTCTTTTATACATATCCAGTAATAGGAAAGATTTTGAGAAAGATATCAGCTTTGGAAAAATCTATAGCCGCTGTCCCAAATGCGTTGCTATTTTTGCAACCAATCGCGTTTTGCAGCTCCAGCAGAGATGCCAGAGATGCAAGTATTAGCTTATGCCTTACCGTTAAATAAGATCGGGTAACTATAGACCTCATAAAATATTCATGTTAAAACGTTTACTTATGAGAGGAAACCTAAGGGTTACCTCCGGGATCCGACAAACAGTTAAAAGTACATGGTTTCTCGTGGAACAGATGGTACCAACTTCTTTTTAATCTATCCTGTCCCTGCAGGTCTTATATAATTGCGGCTTTCTAAAACATGCTATTGCATAAGAACTAAATGTCCCAGTCAAAGGACACGTGTTTCCTTTCCTATCAGTACTATTCCCTGTCATTCTTTTATATAAGTTCGTTAGGTGATTACTTGGTGTTTCTTCCGTTCTTGCATTCATTTTCACCTAGGAGTGTTAAGTTCTCTAATCCCTTTTTACACATAATGGGTCTTAAAATTTTTTAACTCTGTTTTTTGGATTCTAATACAAATGACCATTTTGTTTTTATTTTTCTAAAACTTTATCTTTGGTCTCAAATCATCACACGCTATATCCGGCGTCTGTAGAAATACATTTTGGTTCTTTAACCCATAGCTGGTAGAGGAAGAGATATAAATTCGTGTCATAGCGGAGAGCTTTCGACTGCACCTGCTCGCATCCGAACATTAGGATTGTCATCTCTTCACCCTATTCTTTTCCTTTTTTTATGGTGGCGGCGTTGGAAATCACTGTGAAAGCCCAGCCTATTCACGAAGAATCGTGAGCAAGAATCAGCGAGGAGTGCTGGTAGTGAACGCTGCTGGGCGAGTCGAGCGCACCTTACAGCACGTAGCCACTTCTCTTCATGTAAGTTGGACTCGAAAGTCTTAGTACGCATTTCAGATGGCCCTGCGTCAGGAAAGCAGATTCTCAGCAATGGTTTCCCAGGTGTCAGGGTCGATGTTTATTTGTATCAGAGATCTCTTCAACTGATTCTTGATGCGTTGTTTTGGGCATGCGCGTCGACTTTTAGCGCTGGCGAGCTCTCCAAACAAGATTATACAAGGGTGTGATTGATTCTGGACGTGAGAAAAGGATATAAATGATGGTAGCCCCGATGCCGCGAAGAGACGTCCAAGAGACGGCCACGTTGTTGGTGATACGCTCCTCCCATCTAATGTGAAAGTTTCTTCGGAGATTCGTTTGCTGGAACTCCTCCAGACTTTTACTGTCCTGACTGAACAAGATCTATATTTCGCAAGCGTAAAGAAGGGTGACGCAAACCACGGTCACGAAAACTATGGTTTTGTTATTCCTATAGTGAAACTGAGATTGCTGAAGAGCTATGTGCATTAGCGAGGAAAGTGAATACAACAGACGAGCCCGTTATTCGAACTCGGGTCGCCGATTCCTTTTCCCGCCCCAATATTCGTTATGTATATGTTTTGATCAAGTGAATAGTTTAAGAAATAACAAAACATGTGTTACAAAAATATTGTATATTTAACAGTAAATACAACAGAAGAGTAATATACGACTAGTGTAATTGTCGGTTGTCTAGCGTTCAATCAATTTGACTGTTATCCCAATGCTTCCTTTCCTACTAATCTTATAGTAGGCGCAAGTGTCCAGCATAGACTCTTTAATTTAAAAGGAGAACACCATGACAGTATATAGTTACTATACGCTAAATAAGTAATTCTCGACAGGTGAAATTTGTAGGGAACATAACAAGGAAAGAGAGTCTGAAAAATTTAGAACTCAAGGGACGTTTAGAGATTCTTGACAAAATCAAAATTAGGGTCTGTAAAGTAATCGATTCTAATTTGGCATCTCGACTTCAGTCACTTTCTCACCGACGTGACGTGGCTTCAGTATGTCTTTTCTACAAACATTTTCACGGCGATTGTTCTGATGAGCTTTTTTTTTCACCTGGTGCCCCAATTACAGAAATTTAAGCATGGTACTAAATTCGCATCTAGGCCCCACCCGTTTACTGTTGAAATAGTTAAATGCAACCGCTACTTCTACTCCAACAGGTTTCTTTTTCGCACTTTCCGCCTGGGATAACCTCTTCACTTGCTTCCCTGATTAAGTCAGTCAGTCAGTCAGTCAGTTAAGTGCCATAAGTGATACACGCTTGGGCGCTCATGTCTCGAAAGAGACATGACTGATTGGACAGAAGATTATCCCGCAGTAGGTTGACATTGCTTTCTGCGGTAGACTGGTTGCCGACCAAGGCTATAGAACCCAGTCTCTCCTGCTATTTAACCCAGAACTGGAAGGAAGAGACGGATTAATACCTTTCCCAAGGGTATTTGCGCGTAAGTGAATACAATGGATTCAACTGGAATTCGAACTCGGCTCCCCGGTTTCTCGTTCCGAGCCGATATGCACTGTACCACAACGCACATCCCCCAATGATTAAGACAATACTTAAAAAATCACATTCAACGACAATCAATACCTTCTGCCTTCTTGAATCCCGTATCATTAACTAATAATCTTTTTTAGGTAATTTCTTTTAATTGTTTTCTTTATCTCTTCTAAATCACATCAGTCTCATGCTTTTTACGAGCGTTTCTCTACATATCTTTAAGTCTTGTTACTCTCTTTCTAGATTTACATCCATATCTAACTCCTTGTATTCCACATGCAGACTTTTCTCCTTTGCCCAAACGGTACCTCACAAAACAATAATGGCAGTAAAACTCATCGAGAATCCGAGATAGTGTAATGTTTAGCATGATTGCTTCACTATAGAGAGTTGATCCACAGAGGGTATCCATACATTCGCCCTTGTGTCATATCTAGGCTATGCTTATAAAATCACTTCAGCAGTAAACTTGATTTCATGTTTAAAATTTTCATGACAAACTGAGTTCTTTCTTAAAATAGTCAGTCTTGTTCGATTTTTTTTTATTGCTTGTTAAACCAAATGTAAGCTAAAAACATGTTGGGTTGTTATTAAAAATTGCATAAAAATATATTCAACAAATTTGAACTGGAGAATGTTACATTAACAAAAAGAGACATAAAACACATTCAACAAATTTGAAATAAAGAATGTTACACTTACGAAAAGAGATAAAAATAAATCCAAAAACTTTGGAGTAAACATTATTACACTTACTAAAAATGACAAAAATAACTTCAACAACTTTGAACTTAAGAATGTTAGACTTACTAAAAGTGACATAAAATAAATTCAACAACTTTGAACTAAAGAATGATAGACTTACTGAAAATGACATAAAAATTAATTCAACAAATTTGAACTTAAGAATGTTACAGTTACTAAAAGTGACATAAAATAAATTCAACCAGTTTGAACTAAAGAATGTTACACTTACTAAAAGTGACGTAAAAATAAAAATGTTACACTTATTAAGAATGACATAAAAATAAATTTAACAACTTGGAATTAAAGAATGCTACACTTACTAAGAGTAACATAAAATTATATCAACAACTTTGAACTAAAGAATGTTACATTTAATGGCATAAAAATAAATCCAACAACTTTGAATTAAAAAATGTTATAATTACTAAAAATGACATGAAAATAAATTCAACAATTTTGAACTATAATAGTGAATCTTAAACAAATTAGTAAAAATCAGTTTTGAACATGCATCAGTTCTTTTAAATGGCAGAGAATACTGGAAAAATTTTTCACGGATGAAGAGAAGACGTACGGCAACTGAAACGTGGTTCTCCAGAAGAAACATGTGAACAAAGTTAATTTCTAAAAAAAAAAAAAAAAAAAAAAAAAAACGGAAACAAAATGCAACAGGATAATATCTAAAATATTTATAGGATTCTATTTAAAAGCACTCAGATCTTCAACCCTAATACTTATATGAAGAAATATACATAGAAAGAACTTTCAAAAACCTCTAACATTTTTATTATTTCAACCATAATGCTAAGTAAGAGACTTACAAAATATACAGCCACAAGAAAGATAATAATTATTACTAACGACAAGAACAATGACAGTAAACTAGTTAAAAACAAACATATTATAGTTTATACTTATATCTACTATTCAAAACAATTGATGTACTCTTAACAATATCAAAATAATGACAACCACATAATGGTTCTGATCATGGATCGTTGTAATAAAACCACCCATCAAAATAGTAATTCTAATACAGAAGCATATAAAATAAACGATCTCAATACATTGGAAAAACTTGCAGAAAATTAAGACAAAAACTTTCTATGAACTTATAAATGATCTTATACAACAATTTATCGAATGCATAAAAACAAATTCAATAAATTTGAACTAAAGACTGTTACACTAACTAAAAGAGACACAAAAGAAACTCAACAAATTTCAAAAGAATATTACATTTACTAAAACAGAAAGTAACGTCTTCTTCTTCTTATATGTGCTCTGTCCTTTCAGGACCTAGGCGATCATGGTTCTCCACATGTCCCTATCCCTGGTGGCTCTTAGTATGTTTTCTCCTGTTACACCTCGCAGCCCCCGTTCCGTCATCCACCAGATCAGGCCCTTCAAATATGTTATCCGCTCCCTTCCTCTGTCTCTTTTTCCTTCTATCTTGCCTCTCAGTATCAGGTTCTCGAAGCCCTCCTTCCTCATTGTATGTCACAGGAACTTCAGTTGTTGTCTCTTCCTGATGCTCACTATTAATTTTCTTTTCGTTGCCATTATTTCCAACACCTCATCGTTGCTTGCATGCTCGGTCCACGATATCCGCCGCAACCTTCTGTAGAACCACATTTCCGCTGCTTCAAGTTTTTTCTTCATTTTCGATATTGTCCAGCATTCAATGTCGTATTGAAGAACTGACATCACATAGCAATCTAGCGCTCTCTTCTTTGTTTTAGTGAAAATTTCCTGTGTGTTAGTACTTTACTCAGCTTCTGGAACGCGTCCTTTGCTATGCCAATGCGCCTTCGGATCTCTGTGTCGCACTTTCCATCTCCTGTTAGAACACTTCCTAGGTACTAAAATTTTTGTACTTGCTTGTTTCTGGAATCCTCCACCTTTATTTGGCATTTTGGGTTGCTCTTTTTGCTGATGACCATGCATTCAGTTTTCTTAATGGTTATTTCTTGTCCTTTTTTGTCACTCTCCACAGCTACCTTCTGTAAGAGGTCTTGTAGTTTTCTTTCCGTGTCCGCAATCAGAACTCTATCCTCTGCTTACCTTCTGTTGTTCAAATTGTGTCCTCCAATAATAGATTCTGGCGTAGCATCTAGGGCCCATAAAATATTCTCGCTGGACAGGTTGAACAGATCCGGTGAAAAGACACATCCTTGTCTGAAACTTCTTTCTATCTTTGTAAATCTGCTGAAATTGTTACCTGTCCGTATGCAGGCAGTTTGCTGACAGTAGAGATTCTTGATTACTCTGATGTCTTACCCAAAAATGTTGAGGTTGCTGAGCATCTGCATCAACTCTTTGTAGCGTATTTCGTCGAATGCCTTCGTATAATCAATAAAACATAAGTACAAGTTCTTCTTTATTTGTATTTCCCTTTCTGAGAGCATCTTAATAATAAATATGGCATTCCTTGTCCCAGTGTTCTTGATGAACACGCACTGTTTCTGTCCTATCTCTGGTCTGATTCTGCTTCTCCCGCTATTCATCAGGATTCTGACAATCAGTTTTGTAATGTGACACATTAAGCTGAAAGTTCTGTGTAGTTCGCACTCGTTTGCACCTGGCTTATTTATGGCTATGCTATAAATATCGACTTGCATAAGTTGTCTGGTATTGTTCCTCGATTATAAAATTTGTTTATTATTTCGGTAATTTTTCTATACCGAATTCTTCCAGGGTTATCAGCAGCTCTATTACGATGCCGTTTGGAACGGTTGCTTTGTTTCCATTGCAGCTTCCACTTCGGACTTTAATATTTTCCGTCCATCCTCTTCCTTGTGTATTCTCGGTTGCTCTCTCCTGTTGCCAAAAAGATACTTTATATACTCTTCCCATCGGTGGAGTATTTCTTCTTTCTCCAATCTGATTGTTTCATCCTTGGATTTTATGCATCCTATTGAGAAGCAGGTTTTTTGTCCTGTCAGTTCTCTTATCTCTTTACGCATCTCTGCTTTATTGGTCCTGCTCAGTATCTCTACTTCTGTGCATTTGGCATTTTGGGTTGCTCTTTTTGCTGATGACCATGCATTCAGTTTTCTGAATGCATGGTCATCAGCAATAGAGCCATTCCTCTTTAGCCTGTCTGCATTTGTTCCTTACCTCCCTGTGTAGTTTCCTGTATTCTCTTCCATGTCTTGGCGTTATTTTTGTCTTCTTTACATCATGTCGAGAATCTTTTCAGTTATCTACTCGTTTTTTCTTCTGCGTCTGATTTCCTTTGGGGCAATTTTTTCGCTAATGCCAACATCGCTTCCTTTAGTGAGTCCCATTTTGAGTGTCCTTTTTCAATTTCTTCTTCATATTTCTTTCTCACGCTGTTAGTGTATTCTTTTTGCAGGTTGAGGTCATTCACAAGCGTGTTGTATTTCAGCCTTGGTGCTGTGCTGGGCTTCTTCATTCTCCGGAGTTTTATCCTAAGTTTGCAGATGACTGGGACATGGTCACTTCTGCAGTCGGTATCTGGATAGATTTTGTATTGAACCCCTGCATTCCTGAATCTCATGTTTATAGTTATGTAGTCTGTTTGGTTCTTCGTATTGCCCCCTGGCCTTTTCCATGTCCATAGACGTCATGGGTGTTCTTGAAACCAGGTGTTAGTAATTACCTGCTCATTTGCTGTGCACCATTGGATCCATTTTTCTCCTCGTTCGTTGTGATCTTCTAGTCCAAAGTTGCCAGTCGTGTCTTCTTCACTCTCTTTACCTACCTTGGCATTCAAGTCACCCATTATGATCCTAATTTCTTGGCTTTTTCACTGTCCAGTATGGAATAGAATGATTCTATTTCGTCCTCAGTGCTTTGAGTTGTCGGTGCATAAACAACTATTATATCTATGTTGAAGGGTCTACCTCGCACTTTACCCAAGAAATGCGTTCTTGGATACTGCCAGCTCTGGTTGTTAAGGTAGAAAAAGTTGATATTGAAATCAAATTAGATCTTTCAAAATTTCTTCATAATTACCTACTTTCAAATCTCAACGTATGAATATTATATATTTTTAATTTAGTCAGTGAAACGAGAAATTGGAAAATAAAATAAAATGAAAGGCAGCTGATGTGTGTTAGAACTGGTTCAAGAAATGTGTTTGATTAGTGAAGTACAGCGAGGAGAAAAGTGGCACTGAAAGTACTCAACTGGCCATACAAAGTTGCAGTACTTTTTTTTTCAATCAACGTTTTATTGGTAAACCTATTAGAAAATAGGTATATTATAAATGTGAATTTCCACTTATAGTATGTACTTGAATTCGAAATTTCATATTACAATTCTGATTGTTCCTCTGTTAGTTCTGTAGTTAGAAAGTGTATTACGCCCTGAAAATGCTTGATAAATAATGCTTGCGTTTTCATTGCGATGAATGGCGGAAAAATATATTAGGGACGCTAATTGGTTTCAATAAGAAAAAGAAAGAAAGAAATGCGATCTAATACCCTATAGAAAATGGATTGTTACATTTTGATCGCGGGGAAAGACAAGAAATACATAGCAGAGACGCTACTTGGTATCACAGATACTATACCAGAGACGCCACTCTATATAAATATCTGTGACGCTATATCAGAGACAAAAGAAAGAAAGAAAGAAAGAAAGAAAGAAAGAAAACAAAGACCTGATAATACTCCATGAATAATAAACTGTTCCATTTCGATCACGTTGAAAGACGTAAAAGACATGGAGACAGAAAAAGAAAGAAGAAATACAACATTCAAACGGAAAAACTGTAGAATTTTCGTGGATGCGACGAGTTAAATTATAATTTTGTTTACTGCTTAATTAGTTGGATGTGCGTTGTGGTGCAGAGAATGTCAGCTCGAAATAAGAAATCGAAGAATAGAGTTCGAATTCCAGTTGAATTCGTTGAATTCATTTACACGCAAATACTCTTGGAAAAGTATGAATCTGTTTCTTCTCTCTGTAGCTATGGGTTAAATAGTATGACAGATTGAGTTCTATAGCTTTGGTTAGCAACCAGTCTACTGCAGAAAGTAATAACAATCAATTGTGGGAAAATCTTCTGCCATGTCAGTCATGTCTCTTTCGAAGCATGATCGCGCAAGCATGTATCACATATGGGACTTAACTGACTGACTAACCGATTTATCACCTACTGTACTCACTGTCAATAACTAAAAACTAATATTCTGTTCCGTTTCGATCACGGCTTTTGATGAGACAAAGAAAGAAAGATTAATTTATTGATTTGTTTTTTAAGGCATATCAACTCCTTGTAGTTCATATAAAGCCAGAAAATAACTTTAGAGTGTAAAAATTTGGGTGGTAATAACAATGACTTCATTAACTACCTCGCCCCTCAGTCAGTCAGGCATCCATGATTCACACAGTTGTTTGCTGTTACTTTCTGCGTTAGACTGGTTGCCAACCAAAACTAAAGATCACAATCTTTCCTGCTATTTAACCTATAGCTGAAGGAATAAGTGACGGATTAATATATTTCCCAAAGATATTTGAGCGTAAGTGAAAGCAATAAATTTAACTCGAATTCGAACTCGGCATTCCGATTTCTCGCTCCAAGCCGATATCCACTGTACCACAACATGCATCCGCTACTAACTCATAGTTAGGTAAGAAAAGGGATGAATTTATATCTTTCCTAAGCGTATTTACGTTCAACTATCCATTACACGACGCGCTCATTAAAGCTTAGAGCACCTGATATTCCCAAGCGGTTACCCATATTAGGGACTGACCAGCTTGACATTGTTTAACTTCGCTTATTGTAAGAGAACTGGTGTTTCAACGTGATTCGAGCGTGCGAAAGAAAGAAAGAAAGAAAGAAAGAAAGAAAGAAAGAAAGAAGAACGGGATATAACGAAAGAAAAAAGAAAAAAGAAAGAAAGAAGAACGGGATAGAAAGAAACAAAGAAAGAAAGAAAGAAAGAAAGAACGGGATATAACGAAAGAAAGAAAAAAAAGAAAGAAAGAAGAATGGGATAGAAAGAAAGAACGAAAGAAAGAAATAATGGGAAAGAAAGAAAGAAAGAAAGAAAGAACGGGATATAACGAAAGAAAGAAAGAAAAAGAAAGAAAAAAGAAAAAAGAAAAAGAAAGAAAGAAGAACGGGATAGAAAGAAAGAACGAACGAAAGAAAGAATGGGAAAGAAAGAAAGAAAGAAAGAAAGAAAGAAAGAAAGAAAGAAAGAAAGAACGGGATATAACGAAAGAAAGAAAGAAAAAAGAAAGAAAGAAGAACGGGAAAGAAAGAAAGAAAGAATGAAAGAAAGAATATAACGAAAGAATGAAATAAAGGGATATAATGAAAAAAGGAACAAACAAACAAATAAACAAAGAAAAGATAAATGTACTGATAACACACTCAATGTGTGTAATGTCAGCTTCCATGAAATTGAAAAGCTTATCAATTTTCATGGTTAATTTATGGTCGTGGAACTCGCAACTAGATTCCTCGGTTCCGCCATATCTAACATTCACGTCTAGATCCCACTATTCTGTTCACATTGTAGCAAACCAGCCACAATCACCCCGCATTTAATAGATGAGAAGTATGTTCCAATCATACAGCTTATTCTCGCGAACCACTGACATGTGTACAAGACTCCCAAGAGAATGTTTCCCCGATCACTTTAATATTTACCTATTCAAGGCTACAGTTAACCGTTCTCCTCCCTCCTATCTATATAAACTGCCCCTTAACGACCTCCCTCGAGTGGCCCTAGTCCCTTACTCCTGGTGAACCTTACTTAAAAAAAGACAAATTCTAGTGTTTTCTTGGAAATATTTTTGTTGAAACATCATTTTTGCGCTACCAAGTTCCTAGAAATATATTCTTTGTCCTTAAGCTGAAAAAGTTTTTTCCCTAAGCTTTTAATCAATGCACCCTTAAATTTGATTCCAATTCTCGTTTCCATAAGCGGTAAACGAAGAAGAAAAAAAAAAGAAGATTTTTGAACTTTACCAAATAATTCCTGGCATGTATTTGCACCTGCTGCGTTGACTTAAGCGCTAGTGATTCACTGTAGAGGTTCCACTGAAGTTTTTCTCCGATTAAACTATGTCTAACATTCATTGTTGTATTCAACATACACTTTTATCTAATAACTCTTCTTCTAGAGGAGAATAAAAATGTGTACAATATCATGAAAAACTCTTAAGATATTTTAAACTATTTTAAATTCCTTATAACTGCCACCTTATAAGTAGTCGTGGTTTTTATTGCGCTGTATACAAATGAAATATTAGACATATTTTTGGAACATAATTATCAAATTCTTTCAGTAAATGTCCTTGCAAAGATGGTGGTCTTTAGTAATTTACAATATTTTTAAAATTGTCTAAGATTTTTGCACGGTATCTGCATTTGAGAGAATAATGAAATTTGTACAAAGTTTTCTATATTGATAGGTATGTTTTGCAAACTCCGTTGTGTCTTATGCCTCTCCCCCATATATATATATATATATATATATAGTACGTGAATTCATAAATATTAATAAATATACATATCTTACGTTGGTAGCATGACTCGGAGATCCATACGCTACGTAATCATTAGATGCACATCCAAAATATACTCCTGATGATTGCATAGTGTAAGAAACACTTAGTCGTGCCACAGACGTAGGAAAAAATATATTTATACAGGGTGTTGCAGCAAAATGCTGAGACCCGACAGTTAATTTAGCAAGAGTTAGAGTTACATACAGCATTCTTTTTCAATGTAACCGTCGGCTGCGGCGGCGGCGCCAATGTCAAGGCGGGCGCAAAATGAGTCACACGCTTTAGTAACCATGTCCTTGTCCATAGCAGCGAAAGCCTCCGCGATGGCAGCTTTCAGAGAGTCGACTGTGTTGTGGACGTGCTTGTTGATCTTTGCCTTGATCAAGCCTCAGAGGAAATATTCAAGGGTGTTGCAGTCGAGTGAGGAGGGTGGCCACAAGTTCCGGAAAACAGTGGTGAGAAACATTGTTGAGCAGTCACGTTTGGGTCATCTTGGCTGGAAGATGTAGGGATATCTAGCGGCAATCTCGTCCATCCAGGGCTTTGCCACGCTTCTCAGCGCCTCCTGGTAGATCTCAGAGGTGACTCTCAGGCCCTTTTGAAAGGAATGCTGAGGTTCTCTGATGAAAAAAAATTCACCCACGACCAGACGAGCAACAGGTGGATCTGCAAAGACATCGAGGAGGTTACCGTCGTGAAGCATAAGAAGTTTCCCTCTTACGTCATGATCCTTGGCGTTAATCACTTTAGTGTTAGTGGTGATAGGGATTTTGAGTTTGTGATCATTAAAAATTTTGATGAGGTCCTTTCTTAGTTGGTTTGATGTGGGCTTTCGGTGAGTATATATATATATATATATTTCATTTGTAAACAAGTTATTACACGACCCAGGTTTTTTAGCTTTCGGTGTCTTCAGGCGATTTGTAGTAACTGATTTTACCGTGTCTTTAAAAGAATCTTTTAAAATTACGAGAAGTTATTAAAGGTTTTAGAACGCTTTCATCCATGATTGTATGATCCTAATAGATATTTGTTGGTTTAACGATCATACAATCATGCTAAACCAGACAAATGCACTTACTGTTAACAGTAAACATAGTTCACTTTTTACTTTACAAACGGATTTTATTATTAATATATGTATAGTATTTTCACTGATGTAAATTGTTATGTACTCTTATTTGTTGGGTATTTCATTTGACATAGATTATCAAATAAATATTTGCTAGGTATTTAATTTGGCATATATTATCATATTAAAATTTACTTCGTATTTAATCTAATATGGACTGTTAAGTTGTATAGTTATGAGGTATTTAAGCTAACATAGATTATCCTGTTAATATTTAATAGTTTTTAATCTAGCATATCACAACTGGTTAACATTTAATAAGCTTTTATTATACCACAGATTGTTAAATTAATATATAATAATTGTAATTCCTTAGGCATTGTTTTGGCATGGTTTCTGAATTTCTTGTTATTACCTACGTTTAACTGTTTAATATATTTTTTCTGTTGTTTTTTACCTGCGTTTATATTTTAATATATATACTTGGGTGCATGGGTTTGTCTACGTATAAATACATGTATGCAAGTGGTAATGTGGGTTTATGTACTATCAGGCATATTGATATATTGTTTTGCGTATATATATATTTAAATATGTATAGTGTATCGGGGCAGCAGATAATTTTCTAAACATATACTGTTAAATATAACAAAAATTGAATGTATATTATGTTTAATCATGAGCCGTTCTAAATATCGTATTTTAGCTTTAATTACTGGTTTAAATAATGACAAAAATTCTCCAACATTTGGATATTTTTATTATGCTGGTTCTAAGCTTACGGCTCACATGAGCCATCTTCAGAAAAGTTACAGGGACGTTATCAAAAAGACATCCGCCATCAAAGATGATTCTATCATGTGTTGACATAAAACATTGCTAACCAACGATAACAGTCACCGAATAGCAGAGGCAGTTCGTAAATTTGTAATGCGTTTCTATGACGTAACATTACGTGAGAGCTCGAAATGATAACAGAACCATATGTCTAAATGCAATGTAATGTGTTATGACTAGATTGAAATGTGATTTTATTAAGTGTGGGTTGTTTTGATTTAATGTAGATGGCCTCCAATATCTGAATGTTATTTTTACGATGTGTATGAGAGAGTGTTGTTGAGTTTTTGACTAAAATCTGTCTTATATTACCTACATGGGTAAATGTTGTTTAATTGAACTATGAACAGAAAGGTGACAGGTAAGTCTTGGAGAGAGTGTGGTTGTAGTAAAATCAATATATGTAGTGGGTTTATTATTAGTACCAAAGATACAATCTCTGAATGGGCATGTAAATTGTAACACTATATTAGTTTACTGTAGAGTATTTTATTGTGTAGTTTATATATATATATATATATATATATATATATATATATATTACTTTAACCCGAAATGGAAAAGTAGGAATATATATATACGTGTGTGTGTGTGTGTGTGTGTGTGTGTGTATTTGTGTGTATATATGTTTGTATGTCCGTGTATGTGTGTATGTCTGTGTATGTAAGTATATGTCTTTGTTTGTGTATATATATATATATATATATATAGTCATCTGCAGACAGATCTGGTTCGCTGGTTCACAGCTCATCAGTATGGTTAGACTCCGATTGCTTTCAACCTAGGATTGAAACCCGACCGAATTAGCGTCAGTCGGCCATTCTACCTCTGGGCTATGGGCGCTCGGTAGAAGAAGGCAGACATTTTAGCGTGTATATTATCATTATACACGCCCAATAGTCAGAGTGCTCGAATTCATTACTGAATGTGTGTTTATACGTATATTATATTGATATATATATATATATATATATATATATATATGTGTGTGTGTGTGTGTGTGTGTGTGTGTGTGTGTGTGTGTGTGTGTGTGTGTTTGTGTGTGTTTGTATTTATATATATTTTTTTCTTGTTTATGAACGTATATATGTTGGGTTGTGCTTTTGTGTGAATGCACTTGTATTTAGCTGTGTGTTTTTATGCATATAGTTGTCTATAAGTAATTCAGTGTATGTGGTTCTATTCTGTTTATGATGCTTTGAAGCTTTTTCAAATCACGTATCTGTTCTGTTTTTCTTTTTTTTTTTGCGTATATATTTAATCATATGTATTCGTTTATGCACTAGAATATGACTGTGTTTGTCTTGACCTTATTTACCACTTCTCAGGCGCATGTCATCTTAGGAAATTTGGTCTTACAATATGTAACGTTTACAGACGTTTTCCAAACCTGGCTTTAAATTTAACGGATAAATTGACACGTCACTTAAAACAAGAATTAAAATATTGTGTATGTATATACATGTGCGTATATGTTCATGTGTATATACTAGTTAATGTATGCATGTATGCATATGTTTGTCCATATGTGGGTATATGTATGTATTTGTGTGTGTCTATCTCTTTTCTCCTGTTTCTTATTTGAATAACTTTACAGTAATCAAGATCTAATGCTTCGTTAAACTTAGAATAAAACTTCGTAGTCTCTAACATTAATTCATAATAAAAATATATTATATTTTTCATTTATTTAATTTTAATAAATTTTAAATTTTTATTGTAAAGTGAAACTAACATATAAGTAATACTGATTTCGATTTTAATCAAATATTTAACATTAATGCACCAATAAGTTATTTTTAGAGTCTGTTCTTAAAATTACAAAGTACTTGTATTTTGATAAGTCACCACAGACTATGTAACAATGTTTCCCTGACTGACTATATATATATATATATATATATATATATATATATATATATATAAAATTATTTATTTTCAGTATTAAAATGTTTTGTGTATATATATATACACTCCTGATCAAAATTTTAAGACCACTTAAAAATCTTTAAAAACAAATATTTTTTACGGATAGATTTTAAACTCCTCCCACTTAAGGTTACCAATACTACAATCTAAAAGGTTATGGAAACAAAAAGCTATATTCCAAATATTTTATTTAGAAATTTACATTCTTCTATAATGAGGCGATTTACACATGATGAAAATTATAAGACCAGAGAAAAAGATTCTATTAAAATTGTACAAAAAGCGTATGAAAATTGTATAAAAACATTCAACAACCAAATTTAATAATGAGTTCTACCTCCACTGCTTTTGATGACTTCAAAAATTTTGTCGGGCATGCTAGAAATAAGCGTTTCCATTAAGGTGCAGGGGATGTTGCTCCAGCTTCTGAAGATGGCTTCACGAAGTTCATTTTTTGTTGAATATTGTTTGCCATTTCTATAAATATCTCTTGTCATACATCCTCAAACATTTTCAGTTGGGTTCAAGTCTGGAGAGCATGCAAGATGTCCCAAGAGATGGACACCATTTTCTTGTAGAAAGGTCAAGGTCTGTCTTGTAGCGTGGATTGCAGCATTATTCTGTTGGAATAACCATCCATCCACACACAAATGATGACCCTCCATCATCACTGATGCTTTTTGTAGCATGCTAACATAACCAGCCGCTGTTTGACAACCCTGCATCACCTGGAGCTCCATCGTCCCTCTGTAAGAAAAGGCACCCCATACCATTAGGGACCCTCCACCACTATGAAGTGTGGAGAAAATTTCAGGAGGCATGTTTTTGTTATGCCAATATCGTTGGAAGCCATCAGAACCATCTAGATTGAATTTTTTCTCATCAGAAAACAGGAATTTCTTCCACTTCTCAATGTCCCATGTTTCGTATTCACAACCAAACTTTAAGTGGTCTACCTTGTGAGGTGAAAGCAGCCGAGGAATTTGTTTACACTTTTTATTTACCATGCCTTTTTGTCGTAAATGTCTGATGGTTACGGGACTGCAATCAGCATCTGTGACTGCCTTAATTTGACTAGAAGAAAGTCCCCCCCCTCTTTCATAACAGCCCGTCTTATTCTCTTACTCAATGCAGGAGTAATTTTTGGGGGCTTACCAGAGGATTTTGCTTTTTCATAATTCCACTGTTCTTTAGAAAGTTGCAAATCACAGTTTTACTGCGATTTACCTTAGCTGCGAGAGCCCGCTGTGAGAAACCTTGCTTATGGAATTCTAGAACTCTCAACTTTGGTAAGTTTGCTTGCTTTAGGCATGGTAACACCTTTACGCAGTGATTGCTAATCTCTAACTGAACTAAAAACATTGGAATTACCATAGATCTAACAATTTATACCCCTGGTCTTATAATTTTGATCATGCGTATATTGCCTCATTTTATAAAAATGTAAATTTCTAAATAAAATGTTTGGAATGTAGCTTTTTGTTTCCATAACATTTTAGATTGTAGTATTTGTAACCTTAAGTGGTAGGAGTTTAAAATCTATCTGTAAAAAAATATTTCTTTTTAAAGATTTTTATGTGGTCTTAAAATTGTGATCAGGAGTGTATGTGCCCCTATGTGTCTTTAGATGTATATATACTAGTATATAAATTTAATATTAGACTTTAATTCATAAAGTCTAGGTACCATATATTAAATTTCCTCAGAACAATTAGCATGAAAGTATTTCTAGAAAGGACACAGTGGAGCGACGTTACTGTGGTGAGAATGTAACTGAAGCCGTGATATCAATTCAGGATCAAGATCATTAGAGATTTTTCTTGGGATTGCATCAACAATTTCCTAACTATATAGTGCGAGAAGCAGAGTAGATATGATAGCAATATTCAAGACAAGGACGGATGGTAAACTCATGAATATGTAAGATAGATTCTAGAGAGAAAAATTGTCTAGCACCACACAGTCTACCATTCTACTAAGTAGCTGTTCCTAGCGATTGATTCAATATAACTTTCCACTTCATGTCAGTGGGAAACGTTGTTTTGAGATTTAGAAATACGGTTTCAGAATCCTTTTACAGCCATTCTTAATCAGCAACGGATAATCCACAAATTATGTATGTCTTTCAAGCCTCTTATCCACTACAACTCGTCTCAACATGACTATTTATTTTTGAATAATCAACAATTCGATGCGATATTGAGTAGACCGTGCTGCAACAACGGGTTTAATAAGTTTCTGTTTACCTCGTATCATGTCAAAAAATCAAACAATGTAGGCCGATTGAAATTTGCCATACGAAAACGTTGTTTACTCTTTAGAATTGCATTATCAAAATGAATCTGCAATAAAAAAAATAAGCACAAGGGAATTTCTTCAGGTTGCTTGTCATCACAAAACGAACGAGACACAAATTATGTGAACTTTATTTTTTATATCAATTCTGTTTTATTGGTTTTGTCTGCAATTACACACATATGCATATACATCACCATTTTCGTTTTCCGTCTGTATCAGTCCTCTCTCGCTTTATATATATATATATATGTGTGTGTGTGTGTGTGTGTGTGTGTGTGTGTGTGTGTGTGTGTGTGTGTGATTTTTAATTCGTTTCTTGCTGGCCGATTTACTGGATAAACACGTTTGTTTTACGAATGAGCGACGCTGTTTTGACAGACGGTCAATCGACATTTCTTAATCTGCTCATGACTCTGTTTGGCGCTTTTGATCTTTCCTTATTTAATTTTTATTTACTTCTTTTACTTTCAATTTCTTTAAATATGGATTTTATTTTTTGCCTTCTTCCCTTCCTTAGTTTTCTTTCAGCATTATTTTTTAACTGCGCTGAATGCGTTCTGGAAACACTTCGATTTACGCATGTTTTATTTTTTCATATTATTATTATTATTATTATTATTATTATTATTATTATCCCTCTTCTTCTTTACTTCTTTTTAACCTAATCCACTATCCTTAAATATGTATAATCCAGTGTGTGACAGACGATAACGGAGGTTGAAGATCGAAAATACTGATCCCATATATATATATATATATATATATATATATATATATATATATAATGTGCATTTGGGCAACAATCTCTCTTTTATATAAGTTTAATCAAAATGACATTGTCATTAAATTTTATATATCATTTTACATGTGTTCGTATAATATTTTTCTTTTCATAACTCAAATTACATAAGAATTGTCCAAAGGTTTTGTACTGTCAAGCGCTTTCGGTTATACTTTTAGCCATTATCAAGAATTAATTTTGTTTTACTTGTAAATAAACATGTATAAAGTCTAAGCATATAGAGCCTTGTGTATAATAAGTTCCGAACACGGTAAGCTCATAGCGTGTTCATAATTGATGTTATTAAGTGTAGGATTTTAGAAAAAAGAAAAATAGAAACAGAAATAGAGTTACTAGAGAACATGACATATTATTCAGGTTTGCCCATAGTTTTTCAAAAAGTTTATTTTATAATCTTCCGTAAAATAGGGTCTGACTATTGTTGAGATCAAATTAGTTTACGTTAAAATCTACCACAGGAATAAAAGGAAAAGAGCGGAAAAAAGATGATATTGGTAAGGGGTATAAAAAAAGAAAAAGATTTTAACATATAAAATTATAAAATATAAAAGCTGGCTGGATCAGTTTTTGTATTAATATTAATAGGATCTTCCTTGGGATTTTACCTGCATGTCACTTTCTGTTTGTGTGTATATACATACACACACACACACACACACACACACATATATATATATATATATATATATATAGAGAGAGAGAGAGAGAGAGAGAGAGAGCGACTTATTGATACTCAAGTTTGTGATTGGAGATAGTAGCTAAAGCATCATATTTCAAACAAATGCAGATAATATGTAGCTAGCAAAATAGATAGATAGATAGATAGATAGATAGATAGATAGTTTTACCGTGTCTGTAAAAATGTAAAAACTATCACTGTAAAACACCAAATAAATATTATAAAGACTATCCAGTTGTATCTTCATATTTTCTCCTGAATTTGTTTGTTTCCTTTGTTTTCCAAGAAAAACGCTAACCCTCGATTGTATGCAATATGTAATTTCGGTATTAACAGAGAAAGACCACTACCACGCCTACACCAATACTCACTGTACTTCTCTTTATATATATGTATACGTGCATTCATGAAAAAAAAAACGTGTGGGGAAAAATCTACACAAACTTATGTAACGATCCGAAAGAACCTCTATTACCGAAAGTATATGGACTGTATTTGTTTCTGAGACGGCTTGGCGCCAAATTTAGGCGGGAAAATTGGACGTTTTGCAGTCGGTGGGTCAAGTGAGATGCATACAACCAGGAATTATTCCCGAAGATGCGATAATGAAATGGATCACGGAACACTTTATCTTCAAGTAGCTTTTACTGCTTTACTGCGCTTTACTTACATACACACACACATACACACACACGCATATATATATATATATATATGTGTGTGTGTGTGTGTGTGTGTGTGTGTGTGTGTGTGTGTGCGCGCGTTAAATTATACGTACGCTTGGCGCGCCTAAATATGCCTTTATGAATGTATAACTTACAGAAATATATAGACTCACATATGAATATATATTTACTTACTTCAGTAAAGGCCCAAATAAGCAACACAAAATATATATTGGAAAGAAGAAACAGATAACGAGAGAAAGAATACCTACCTACTACATATGTATACACTCAGGTGTACAAATGCCTATATTCACACGCACACACGCGCGTGTTTGAACGTTTAGGTTTCGGATCTGAAATCCCAGGTTCGAATTATACCATGGTTTATTTGTCAGAAAGGTGACCTCTTGAAGTTATTGGTCTGGACAAGCCGATCGCAGCGTGTGGCGCCATTGGAAAGTGACTGAAAACCATACCATTGGTTGACCCAAGCCTTGTGAGTGAATTTGGGCAGCCAGTCATCATGACCATACTGGCGTTTTTCAGACCGGATAACGCGATCTCTCTCAGAAACTGTAAATAAGGTCTGCTCAACATAGTTGCAGTATAAACCACAGGTGGGCTCTGGGGATGTTGAACAACCACAAGTGTGCCTGAGCAAACAATAAGGATTAGCTGGCCACTCCGCTGGACGAGTATCCTCTAATACGAGTGAGCAGCCATTATATATATCTATAATCAAGCAGCAAAAGATTATGTCACTAAATATTGAAGTTTGGTCTCACCCTCTTTACTCTCCTGACTTTGCTCCATTTGACTATCATCTTTTAAATTCATTGTTCCATTTTCTAGAAGGAAGACAGTTTATTAACTGAAAATAGATTAAAACTGATATTTACTGTTTGGCTTCATCGAAACATAAATATTGTTATACTGACATTTTAAAAATGTTTCACACAGATAGGGTTATGTTATCCACAATGAAGATTAGTATATATATATAAGTTGAATATATGGATCGGAGTCCAACGAAATGAATAGAATAAGGAAAGAACAAGTAGAAAGAAGTGTCTTTAATCTAACATGTTTCACTTATAACAACGTTTTTCTTCGTCCTTAATAAATCTCTGAAAAAGCTTGTTATAAGTGAAACATGTTAAATTAAAAATACGTTTTTCCTAGTTGTTCGTTACTTATACACACACACACACACACACACACACACATATATATATATATATATATATATATTCATTGTTCAGAGGTAGAATCGCCGACTGGACTGACGCCAATTCGGTTGGATTTCAATCCTGAGTTAAAAGCAATCGGAGTCTAACCGTACTGATGAGCTGAGATACAGCAAAAAAGATCTTCTGCGGATGACAATATATATATATATATATATATATATATATATATATCTTTTTTGCTGTATCTCAGCTCATCAGTACGGTTAGACTCTGATTGCTTTTAACCCAGGATTGAAATCCAACCGAATTGGCGTCAGTCTAGTCGGCGATTCTACCTCTGAACAATGGGCGCTCGGTAGACGAAGGCAGACATTTTAGCGTGTATATTATCATTATACACGCCAAATAGCCAGAGTGCTCTAATTCATTACTGAATGAGCGATGCGTACATGCCAGAGTAGCTACTGTTTTTCACAGTTTAAATATCAATTAAGGCCAAAGAAGCATTTGTTTGTTTCCATGAAAAAAAGGAAGAAGACACTATTTTCGCCTTTATGTGTGTTTGAGTATATGTTGCAGATCATTTCTAATATGAAGGCTACGACTCTTACGTAGTCTTCGGCGTACGAGGGTCCAACAATTCAGCTTTGACCACTGACTAGTCAAACTATCCGCACATATATGATTCGATTTTAATGGTGAAGGCTAAACCATCCAGACTTTGATTTTAGCATAATCTTTCTCTTAGACTGGCTCCCAACTGCAATCAAATAACCCAGTTTAATCCATATATTGAAACGAAATAGATTGTGCCATACCTTTCTGAATTATATTTGCACGTGAGTGTAACGTAATCGATTGTATATTGTCTTCATTACTAAGTAACTTACTTCGGTGTCTTAGTATCTGCCTATTTCCGTAAACCTTAGGCAATTACCTGTAGTTATGTTGAATAGTGAATCAGTGTCTAATTCGCAGGACGAGAAGTGAATTGTTTCGTCTCAAAATAAATGGATTTGCGAAAGAGCAAAATCACAAACCGCATATGTTATTCTATATATTAAAATGAAGGCATTGTTCCGTATTGAATGAGTTTAAGGCATGCAGATTAATTACTTAACCTTATCGGCGTATCAAAATATCGGCCTTTCTTTTATAACATTATTCATGGCTATGGGTTAAACTGTGGGAGTAAATCAACGTCAGACTTTGACACTCGTATTGTACAAACGTGTGATTGTATAGAATTCTGTTTCTGCCCGAGCATATATAATAGGATATGCGTTGTAATCTAATGAATATCAGCTTTGAATGAGAAATTGGAGAGCCGAGTTATAATCCCAGTTGAATTCGGTGCATTCATTTACCCGCAAATAGCATTGGGAAAAGGTATTAATCCATCTATTCTTCCTCTATCAGACATGGTTCGGTTCTATAGCCTTGGTTGGCAACCAGTCTACAACAGAAAGAAATGTCAACCGCCTAGTTAGTCAAAGATCGAAATAGACGTAGTCGACAAAGCGTGTGCCATGTATGGTAATTGACTGAGACTGACCAATAACATTAGTCGAAGTCTGCCTTCTTAAAAGTTGAATACAATCTTGGTATGTATCCACATATTTTTATATAATAATTTCCTCCAAAGCCAGGCAATAAAACCACTAAAACGCAATTTGTTTCTGAGGTCAAATAATATGAGAAAATGAAAACATTCTTAAGAAGTGAAAAAAACAAAAGACTTAAGAAGACAATAGATAACGATTGACATTTCAGTTAAATATTTGAAGGTCAAAATTGACTGGAAAACAAGAAAATTCTACAAGAAAGAAGTGCATGAAAATAAATATTACCATAGAATTTACGGTGATGTCATTTAGTATTGCGCTTATTAATGTCTTAGAAAGGAAACTTATCAGAAAAATTACCATTAAAACGTTTTAGAAAAGTCACAATGAAGCTACGTTACTGGACAGTAGCTTAATCTGAGATATCATATCAAAACTAATAACATTGCAGATTCTTCTATGTATCAACAGTCTTTAAATACATAGCAGAACCATCAGAACATGTGCGGCAGACTTCGACAGACGAATGCTAAACTTTTGAATATGTTTGGTAGATTTGGAAGAGAAAAATTGTTTAGCGCGACACGGAATCAACTTTTATAGCAGCAGATCTAGTAATCGATTCAATATATTTTTCCAGCGGAAAAGGTTAGACAGAACTTAAGACTGGATCAGAAATTTTACATGGTTCTATTGTGTACTTGTATTCAGGTAGCGGCCACAAACATCTATATATTTGTTTGTGTGAGTGAGTGAGTGAGTGAGTGAGTGAGTGCACATTTCTTTTGCTTCCTGTTATTGCACATATTGCAATACCCTGAAGCAGCAAAAATATTCGGGGTTTTTTTTTGTTACTATTGGTTTGTTTTTTAGAACATACTTTAAAAACTGAATTCGGTGCAGTCCAAAAATTCGGATAATTATTTTATAAATCAAAACTTAAAGAAGTTGTAAAGCTCTACTTCTAATCTCCAGACAATCTCTAATTGTCCCTGAAGAACCATTTCATTAGTTAATGAATTTAGTTTCGAAGTAATTGCATGTCCAGTTCCTTGTGCTGGTAGTACGAGGAACTGGACTGGCAATAGCGTAGCAGTACTATCATGACAAATAACTAAAGACCAAAGAACACCAAATACGGACAATGTAATGCGAACAATCGACTCGTACAGATTAAATAAATATCAGTTCTGAAAGGTTACATGCATCGATAAACACCTGAAGGAAATTTGAGTGGTACATAAAGTCGAAACGCTGTAATACTAACAACAAAGATGAGGATATTAATCATACTGCAAATAATGTAACTAATGATAATTTATCATCAGAGAAAGTCAGAAATAAAACTTCTACCTTCTTTCCATTGTCTCCATCGCTATAAGTCCTTCTTTCAGCCACCAGTTCAGCCATTTGGCTTTTCCAAAATTTCTTGCTGTATTCTGTTGAAATTCTTCGGAATCATAGGTCAATAATGTTTGTTTTTAAATGCAGCAAAACATTGGATGATGAAAGGGATTTGAAGCAAATAAACACCTACACACAGTAAAACAAAAGTAGAAGAAACAGGACAATTCATCAATTGTAAATGCGTATACTATGATCAATAAATATCCCAAGCTTAATAGAAAACACAGCTTTATCGTTAAAATCTTTGGTATTATTAGAAGAAAAGACCTAAAGGATTTTTATGCTCTTTAAAATGTTCGAAATTTTCTTTAAAAATCTTGTTTTTCTTGCGGCAATGGGGACACCAAAATTTGTATAAGAAAAATTTTTGTGGTGAAAAAAGGAATATATATTTGGAAATTCTTGCAAAAGTCAAACAATTGTCGAATTTAAAAAAAACTTTCAGGACCTATTCACAAAGGAATGAAATCATTTCAAAAATGTTTTTAGAAAATCTTTGTAATTTTTTTTTCATCAGTTAAAAGCCCACACACATTCATACACAATTATTTCATTTTATGAAATTTCGAGAAATTTATTTTTCGACCAGTTAATGTTTATATTTGTTATACGCACAAGTTCTTGGAGAATTTAAAGCATTATTTTTTAAACAGGACCCGACTTTCAATTACCAAAACTCTGCTCTGACACGTAAAATAAAAAAATCTAAAGATACTATTATAGACATTATTTGATTTGAAAAAACTTTTAATTGCTTCTATGAATAAGATATATTGAGAAAACTATTGTCTTATAAAAAAATAGAAACATACTAGAATTGTTTTCATTTTCTTTCTAATTTTATTAAGAATAATTTTATAAAAGTTTAAATCTTTTAAATTTCTTTATTAATTTGTAATGGTTAGGTGATATTGTTATTTACAGAGCATTAAAGTTCTATTTCTTAGGATATGTCCATCGTTTTTCTGTCAAGTTGACAACCTGAATCAGCTACCGCCGTCTTAAAAGTGAATTTCAGCGATATTTTAAACTAAAAGAAAGTAATTATTTCTTTTAAATCAGATTGATTAGACTTTAAATTAGCTAATCTTCTTGAAATAAAATTACAGAAAAGTATATTTTATTTTAGAAGATCTTTTAGTAAAGAAAAGTACATTGTGCTGAGAGATTGCTAAAAATGGCACTAAAATCGGTGAATTTTAACGAAATCCAAACGAAAACATTTCCTGTAAATTTAAATGAGGTTTGAAATGCACCAATATATTTTGCTTATTGGAAATATTAAATTGAATCTATCAGATTAAAGTTAACTACACTCTTCAAATGTCCCTTGTTGTGCAGTGGATATCGACTCGGAACGACAAATCGGGGAGCCGAGTTCGAATTCCACTTGGATTTCTTGCATTCACTTACAGACAAATACCCTTCGGAAAGGTATTAATCCGTCTCTTCCCTCCAGTTATGGGTTAAATAATATCACAGATAAGATTCTGTAGCCTTGGCTGGCAACCAGTCTACCACAGAAAGCAGTGGTAACCTACTGCGGGATAATCTTTTGCCCAGTCAGTCATGTCTCTTTCTAGACATGATTGCCCAAAGCGTGCATTAAGTTTGGCACTTAACTGACTGACTGACAATCTTCAAAAAGTTTAAATGCAACATAAATTCACATCTTTATCTCCCTAAAATCCATCCATCTCACTAAATCACATCCACTTCTCTAACTCCCATCCACCTCTTATCCTTTATTCTGCATTCCTGTTTCTTCTCTCACTGTAACCCCCTGCGCACCAGTGGCATCCCTGGTTCGCCTGGAGTGAAATTATTAATAAGAAAAAAAACTTAGGCAAAATATCCTATTCATAGAATGTTAATGAATATTTAAATATTTAATACTTGTCTAAATATTTGTTTAAATATTTAACATTTGTCTTGACCATGTATCCTTAAGTAGTTATAGACGTTGGTTAATTCCTGACTTGACTCTTAGAGTTGTGAGTTCAATACTAGGCTACAGCAGTAGTGAACAAGTAACTTGCAGGGTTAGAGGGAGGTAAATCATGACTGATTGAGGCTTTAATCAATGAGGATGATAATATTGATTGTAATAAAGAGTTCGGTTTGAAATTACTAGCAACTGAAGAAGGCCGGAGCGTACAACGACGGAAACGTCGTACAAATGGCAACATAGATGAGGACTATAGTCTGAATAATGTAAATACGTTAAATATTGCAATATTAAATCAAAGAATAAATACAAAATGACAGATAAGAGCTAAGAAGGAAAACAAACAAACAAATATCATTAAAAAAATTAATGTGATTTTTGTGCTGGAGTTTTTGATTTTTATTTTAAAATTAAATTAAACTCCAAGTGTGGAATATTAAATATTATTGGTCCTGGTGAATAGCATTCTTCTTTCGACTTTGTGGACTGACGTTACAGAAATGCAAAGAACCGTTCCTTATAACAGAAACCGCATCACTTGAGAACGTTCAACAGTAACAACAACTAAAAGGAATATCGCATGTAATACGAAAAAAATAATGATATAATGAATATATTGATATTCAGCTACTATATTCAACTACTACTTGAAGCAAAAGGTTAGGAAGGAAAACCCTTATTAATACTGGAACGTGCAATAAAAACTACTGGAATTGAGAAACCTATTTTCCTGAAGAATTGTTTGCAGAGAAAAATTTTATAAATTTTAACCGACAGCAGTACGATCTTCTCGGGTAGTGAATTCCTAATTTTTTCTTATAAGGAAACAGCTAATATTGCCTTTACCATTGTCGACAAAATTTTTTCCTATTATATCCTCAGAATTTTTCAGTAAATCACATTTCTGCTGCCTCAAGTCGCTTTTTCAATTGTAAGGATATTGCCAAGTATTCTTCGTCATATAAAATAAATTTAATGAAAACTTTCATCTAATGACATTTTTCTGATTCGTTTTATTTCTTTTAGACATTTATCAATATTACAGTTCGTCTTTGGATCTCGGTGTCACAGTTTTCAATTACAAGTTTTCCGTGATACAATTTTGTGATTTTTCTTTCTTTTTTTTTTTGAAAGATTTGACATAATAGATTCTGACACAGTGTAGCTGTTCAGTCATTTTGGAATATAGATTAAGTAATCGTACCAGTAACTGGTGGAGCACCGAGAAAAAACCTAAAATTCAATACATATCTAAATTCGGCCATCTCAAGCATAAGGAAAGCAAGGAATCGGGCAAATAAAAGTCATATGTCATGTCGAGATTTCATGATTTCAAATGTCAGAATTATTTTTGCTATATCCACTTAACCAAACGCATTACTTAAAACTTGGTTTACGTTTAGAAATTTAGCATTTTGCCACAGTCAGTTTGGATCTGTCTATTTTGACTTTGGCCTTTTGGCATTCTTTGTCTATATCTTGCTCACTTGGAATGAAAAATAGATTTAAAAAAATGAACTATATATCCCTAACCTATAACAAATAAAACTAAAGAGAGTCAATAGTCATGGGTTAGCTGATTGAATATCACAAAAAATTAGACATCATTCGGGTGCCAGACGTTTGGTAAGATCGTTTAAGAAGTTTGTCAGGATAACTATTGCTCCTGTAACGAATTCGGTCTACACGGGGTGCCAAGGAATGATAACCTTCTATCTTTCTTTGATAAATTAGATTGACAGGTAGATAGACTAGGGTATGTATTTTTTTTAAACGCTTACCATGATAAAAAAAGGCACCGAATTTTATAAAAACAAAATTTTATCGTCAAAATGTGTTATTATTATAGGAAAAAACAAAATTTTATCGTCAAAATGTGTTATTATTATAGAAAAAAAACAAAATTTTATCGTCAAAATGTGTTATTATTATAGAAAAAAAACAAAATTTTATCGTCAAAATGTGTTATTATTATAGTAAAAAAAACAAAATTTTATCGTCAAAATGTGTTATTATTATAGTAAAAAAAACAAAATTTTATCGTCAAAATGTGTTATTATTATAGGAAAAAACAAAATTTTATCGTCAAAATGTGTTATTATTATAGTAAAAAAAACAAAATTTTATCGTCAAAATGTGTTATTATTATAGAAAAAAAACAAAATTTTATCGTCAAAATGTGTTATTATTATAGAAAAAAACAAAATTTTATCGTCAAAATGTGTTATTATTATAGAAAAACAAAATTTTATCGTCAAAATGTGTTATTATTATAGTAAAAAAAACAAAATTTTATCGTCAAAATGTGTTATTATTATAGAAAAAAAACAAAATTTTATCGTCAAAATGTGTTATTATTATAGAAAAAAAACAAAATTTTATCGTCAAAATGTGTTATTATTATAGAAAACAAAAGTACAATTTATTATTTTATTACATTACCTTTGCTTAAATACCTTGTTTATCTTGCGTTGGCGGGTGGACTAAAGATTAGTACAGCGATTTTTAGCGTCATAAAACCATTGTTTCGGAAAATCGTGAAAAAATGAAATAAATGTCTGAATTTATTGAAGTTTTGAAAACTTCACAAAAGAATTAAATTATTTTAAAATTTTCTTTCAGAAAATCTTAGTAATTTTTTTTCTTAACTCTTACTTAATTTTATGATATTTGAAGAAATTGAAATTTCAGCCTCTTCATAGTTATATACGTTAAAAGCAGGGCATCTAGAAGAATTAAAACAATTTGTTTTTGTCAAACAGAAATAATATTTACCACTGAAGCGCAGAGGGCTACACAAGATAAAATGATTAGATAGAAGGAGAGTAAAGATAAAGACGAACCAGTTACAGGAAGTGTCAAAAAAACGGAGAAAGAGAAGGATAGGAATACAGGTATGATGACAGTTGCAAAGGTAGAGAAAAAAGAAAAATATACATGGTAATGTAGAAAGAACTGGAGTCAAGTGGCTAAGAGATGGGTATTGAAAATGCATTTAAATTCCTGGAGGTTGTAGCCGTTAGGAAAGCAAGAATATAGAAGAGGGTTCTACAGGCGGGAAGTGAGAGAAAAGTAGCTGATGGAGTAGAATTGCCGGCTGCATTTGGTTATTCTAACTCTGAATGGGCGGGACCCAGTTGCCAGTTTGGTTGCACTAGAAAACTCATGTGGCAGAGGCACTAGTTGGTTAAGTTCGTCGGAGCAGAAGCCATGAAAATATTGATAGAACAAAGGGAAGCCACATCCCGTTGGGTGAGAAAGTGTGGTCTAGTTGGTTCCTATCTCATTACCGATTCTCCTATGGAGCCTGTTCGAGAACACTGAGATAAATAAAATATATTTGACAGCAGTATTTTAAGCACGGACGGATGGTTGATTTGTATATGTGCAAGATGGATTCAGGCGGAAAAAACATCCTGGCCCGACACAGTGATCCAACCTTTCTAGAAGTGGATTTAGCTATTGACTCAATGTAATGGTTCCACTTGAGATCGGAAGATAGGGTAAGGCGCAGTGTATTGCTCCCAGGGAGACTCGTTTGGGCCATGCTTATGGGAGGCAGGATGGTTTGCTTGTGATGATTGACAGACAGCAGCTTCAAACTAGACCCATTGAAATGTACAAGCCAGTTTTTACCCCATTTCCACCACTGAGTGAATATCCCTCTCAAGATAAGCAGCGAGGTTATGTTTCACCGCCTCGCCGGATTTCTTACAGATTCGGGAGTAAATTTTGGTGTCATCTGGGTAGATGCCTACTTGGCACTTGATACCGTCTGGGAAATCATTTATGAAAATAAGGAAGAGTGTTGGGCCTAGGATAGAGTCCTGAGGGACACTATTGTTTGTACAGTAGGATGTGTAAACATACCCATCCAGGGCGACCTTCATTTAGCTGGTTAGATAGGAAAGATTGAATCAGATCAAGCAAGCGTCCGGTGATAAAATAATCCTGTAGCTTGCGTAGAAGGCCAGCATGCCAAACCCTATCAAAATCCTTGGAGATGTTCGGACTTATCAAGAGCCTGTTATATATATACTTGGTGATGGTCGTTAGCATATCGGTTGTGGGTCTGGCGAAGCGGAAGCCATACTGCGAATAGTTAGGAATTTTGTAATAATTGTTTTCGTTTTTTTTTAAATTTTAAATAGAATAACTATTAAATTTTAAATCATTTAACATTCTGCATTAATTTCACAGTTTTTGATATTATTATTATTAAGTGAAAACTATATTTAGTAATCCTAAATGGAAAAGCTTAATACAAATCATGAAACACTATTTTTTTTTTTACCTTAAAAACACATTGTTTACAAATTTTTGCAAAAATTAAATAATTGTTACATTTTAATTAAATTTTCAGGTTTGTTTACAAAGGAATGAATTAATTTTAAAGTAGACTACAAGAACATTATCCCAATAGAATTTCGATTCTTATTGCTTAACCCCACCTTCAGTACCTTGCACCGTCCATCGCTATACTTACACATATTTTAAATGATCAACGCTCTAGCCTTGATAACCGTTTGTCTTCGAGGCAGAAATTACGCAGTATTCATCGTCGAACGCATATTCTATTTAAAGGGCAAGGGTTAATATCTCACGACTTATGCAGACTGATACTGCTGGTCTGTCTTTTTTCTTTTTTGGTGTCTGGCTACATGAACCATAGAGATTTCTAGTTTAATATTGATCTTTTACCATATTGATGCGTAATTGTAATAGTTGTGGGATTTCCCCTTTTTGTATATGATAATGGACTCGACTGGGTGTAAATATAATTCTGTCATAGGGAGAACAGGAATCACAGTTGTAGTGGTAGAGTGTAATCGTAGAGATTCGTTACAGTTATCGAAATGTTCCGACCGATACCAAACATACCAGACTAGCTCTGAGCTCCACACAACTAGAATAAGATACACGGACATACTATTTCCAACGATTTTACTTCAAGACTTGTATATATTTATTGCTACTAATAGTATTTCTGAATTGACTAACCCACGTTCCAGTTTGTATATTATGTTCAATATAACCTACTTTTCTATCTCCATATATGTTTTTGTTGTTTATTACTTTGGCGGTTCCTCATCCAGAATCCACAACAGTAATAGATGTACAATGGATATTAGTTCGCAACGAGAAACCTGAAAACCGAAAATTTCAGTCAAAATTATCCTTGGGAAAGGTATTAATCCGTTTCTTCTTCATCCAACCAGAGGTTAAATAGCATAACAGATTTGGTTCTATAGCTTTGGCTGGCAACCAGTGTACTTCAGAAAGTAATGGCAACCTACTCCTCCCACGTCTATTGAACTGGATTAGAGGCTTGCCCCTTGTTTCCTGTTTAGGATGTGGTTTCCGGTTTTCTCTTCTCTCTCTTCAGACCTTGGTATTGGTACTTCCGTGAGTTTCCTGCGATCTGGCCGGTTGGTGGCAACGGCTCATCACTGTGAGGGTACCGGGTTGGCAGTTTCCTGGTTGCTGCTTCCGACTGGTAGTTAGGAGCCCTAACTCTTGCGTAGCGTCAAGAGCTCTGATCAGCAGTTGTATAATATCGGGGTTCTTGTAGTACCATGTCGCGCAAGGATAGGTGTCCCTGCAAGCGCTTTCGGTGGGCAACCCCGAGTCCACACCTTGTTGCAGCCCTAGCCAGTTTCCCTCCCGGCACAGATCGTGGATAATGACCGCCTGTATCCTCTACCCTAGGTCCCTTTCTACAAACAGAATCATGACTAAACAAATCAGAAATGACCCTAAACCAGTTAAATCCAAACCACCTAAACCCATTAACCTCTCCTTCACTAATATCCGAGGCATTCGTACTAACTTTCCTAGTGTAGAAGCGTTCCTGCATGAAAAGTCCCCTGACATCCTTGCACTCTGTGAAACTAGCCTCAACTCAACTATTCCCTCCTCTGATCTCTTCATCCCTGGTTATCTTCCCCTTTTAAGGAAGGAATTCCACTGTCCACACGCATGGGCTGGGTGTTTATGTCAGCGAATACCTCCCCATAGCTAGGGTGACTTCACTCGAATGTACTGACCACCAATACATATGTCTCCGCCTGTCTCTCCACAGTTCGGTTAGTTACCTATTCTTTCTTTACCGCTCTCCCTCCTCTCCTGACTTCTCCCTACTAGATAACATTGCTGACGACATAGATAAGGCTATTTCTTATCACCCATTCGCCCACATATGCCCATCACTCTGAGTGGCGTGAAAACGCAGTTACTGATCCAGCGTGCATTCACGCCATGAACTTTGTTATTTCCCAATCCCTTACGCAAGTGGTGAACTTCCCCACTCGCTTCCCAAGCACTCACCTCTGCGCCTGACGCCTGTCAAGTCTCGGCAGCTTTGCCCTCTCGGCAACTCCGACCACGCTGTAGTATCTCTCACTATTTCTTTCCAGTCTCACTCCCCCCAGGAGCCCCCTACCTATAGGACCTCCTACCTCTACGAAAAAGCTGACTGGGATGCCTTTCACGATTTCCTCTGCGACGTCCCTTGGGGAAAAGTGTTCGACCTATCAGTTGATGACTGCGCTTCTGAGGTCTCGTCATGGGTGAAAGCTGGCATTGATGCCTTCATACCCACCAGGAATATTGCTTAAAACCTCATTCCTCTCCGTGGTTCTCTCCGGCCTGCTCAGCCGCCATTGCCCACAGGAACCATTACTTCCGTCTATTCCGGAGACCGTCAACTGATCACAATAGGCGCCTGTTCACATCTGCACGCAATGAGTGCAAGAGAACCCTAAATGACGCCAAACAGTTGTTTGCTGAGAGAATGCGACAGCACATAGCTGACCGCAAGTTCGGCTCCAAGGACTATTGGAGGATTTGTAAAAGAGTGCTCAACAATAGGAAATCCTCAATACCTCCTTTAATCCATGGATTTGAGGTTCTCACTTCATCTGCGGACAAAGCTGAGTGCTTTGCCCACAGATTCTCATCCAACTCCACATTCGACTCGTCCGGAGTACACCCACCCGACTTCCCTATTAGAACTGAGGCCAAACTGCAAGACATATATATTACCCCGACAGAGTAATTTCAAAACTCGACCCCCATAAGGCGTGTGGAGACGATGGAATCCCGGTGATAGTCCTTAAGAGGTGTGCTCCTGAACTTTCCCCTGTCCTCTCTAAACTATTTCACTACTGCCTTTCTGCTTCCTGCTTTCCTGCATGCTGGAAGTTCTCTTCAGTCGTTCCTGTATTTAAGAATTATGGTGAACCCTCGGACTCATCCAACTATCGCCCCATCAGTCTTCTACCAATATTCGGGAAAGTATTCGAGGCTATAATCAATGCCGAAATAGTTCATCATCTCACCGCCCACAAACTGTTCTCCGACAGGCAATATGGATTCCGCTTTGCCAGGTCCACGGCCGACCTGCTAACAACCGTAACGGAGTACATGCTACAGGCCCTTGATGAGTCTGACGAGGCTCGCGCGGTTGCTCTGGACATCTCCAAGGCTTTCGACAGGGTTTGGCACTCTGGCCTCCTATGCAAACTACGCGGTTATGGTATTACCGGTCGCCTGCTTGACCTAATCCAATCTTTCTTAAATAACCGCAAAATGAAGGTCGTTCTGAATGGGCGTGCCTCTTCGTCCTACAGCACAAATGCTGGTGTCCCACAGGGCTCTATCCTGGGCCCGAAGCTCTTCCTTATTTTCATCAATGACCTCCCAGATGAGATGAAGTCCCAAGTAGGCATCTACGCAGATGACACTACAATATAGTCCCGCACCAGTAAGAAACCTGCCGTGGCGGACAGACATAATCTCGCTGCTGACCTTGAGCGGGATCTACACTCTGTGGTGAACTGGGACAAGAAGTGGCTTGTCAACTTCAATTCATCTAAGACCAAGCTGTTGTCTGTCAACCATTACAGGCAACCTCTCCTGCCTCCCATAAGCATGGACCAAGCGATTCTCCCGGAGAGTAATACACTACGCCTCCTCGGACTTACCCTGTCCTCAGACCTCAAATGGAACCACTATATTGAATCCATAGCAAAATCTACTGCTAAGAAGGTTGGGTCACTATGTCGATCCAGGATGTTTTTTCCACCTGAATCCATCCTGCATATATACAAGTCAACCATCCGTCTGTGCATGGAGTACTGCTGCCATTTATGGTCAGGTGCCCCTGCCGTTCTCCTCAGTGTTCTTGACAGGCTCCAAAGGAGAGTCTGTAATGTGATAGGTACTGATCTGGCGGCTCTACTGCAGTCACTTCCCCATCGTCGAAATGTGGCCTACCTTTGCCTGTTCTATAAATACTTTCATGGCTTCTGCTCAGACGAACTTAAGTCACTGATGCCTCCTCAACAGGTGTTTACTCGTGAAACCAGACTGGTAACTGGGTCCCACCCATTCACAGTCAGGTTAGCCAAATTCAGACGACAATTCTACTCCTGCAGCTTCTTCTCTCGCACTTCCCGCCTATGGAACTCGCTCCCGTATTCTTGCTTTCCTGACGGCTACAACCTCCAGAAATTTAAATGCAAAGTCAATACTCATCTACTAACCACTGGACTCTAGCTCTCTCCCCACCCCTGTATAACCTTCCCTTTCTCTCCACCTATGTATCTCTCATCGCACCTGCTTTCTCAGCTTTCTATTGTTCCTTTCTAACTAGTTTGTACTCCTCACTCTTTTCTAATTAATCTTTTTACATTTATGTCGCCCCCTCCACATCAGTGGCGTTTCCGCCTTGCTCGGGGTGAAATGATTACAAAAAAAGAAAAAAACTAAGGGAAATTCTTCTTCCCAGTAAGTCATGTCTCTTTCCAGACATTATCGCCTAAACATGTATCACACATGGCACTTAACTGACCATATACTATTCAAAGAAGTATACTGATAGACTTTTGCAGTGACTTCAATACTAAGTTCCCTGCACAAATAGCCTTCTACTAAACTAACCTAAGGTTACTGAATATGTAAGTATTCTTGTGAAAGTACGTAACTGTGAGTGAACAAGAGAATTATGTCTGTATCAAACAGCCACATCTGTGTTGGATGTTGTATTAAAGGGGCTGTAAACACGTCGTGTAGCTGTGACCTACTTCAGACACAAGCCAGTGGCTGTCAAAATGATATCGTCTTCTCGTGTATACGGTGGCGACGCTAGTATCGTCTGCCGTCCGCAGCCGGTCAGACGCTTTCGTGACTCGGGGGTCGGACAAAACTGACGACCAACAAAAGTCAACATTGTTTGCTTGGAAATTCGCTTATTTCGAAATCAAAGAATGCTCTGTTGCACAATTCCTTCTCACCGACATCGCCACCACACACACACACACAAACACACACACTCAACTGCAGTATCTTCTATGTACGATATGAAATTTCACATTATATATATATATATATATATATATATATATATATATATATATATATATGGGCGTGTATGTTCATGTGTGTTATTTGAACTAAGTAGTTTTGACATACGGTCACAATCGAACCTACTAACAATGTTCTGTGAGATTGGCTGCCTTACAGTCGCTTTTACCCATATGTATGTTTGATGTTTAGATAGATAGATAGATAGATAGATAGATAGATAGATAGATAGATAGATAGATAGATGAAAGAGAGAGTTTGAAGCAAGACGAGATAGATAGATAGATAGATAGATAGATAGATAGATAGATAGATAGATAGATGAAAGAGAGAGTTTGAAGCAAGACGAGATAGATAGATAGATAGATAGATAGATAGATAGATAGATAGATAGATAGATAGATAGATGAAAGAGAGAGTTTGAAGCAAGACTAGATAGATAGATAGATAGATAGATAGATAGATAGATAGATAGATAGATAGATAAAGAGAGAGTTTGAAGCAAGACGAGATAGATCGATAGATAGATAGATAGATAGATAGATAGATAGATAGATAGATAGATAGATAGAAAAAAAAAGCAATGCGGACACAGGAAAACAAAACTGAATAGTGAGTGCCAGTTTCGCGCATGAGTTCAGGTTTATATATGCAAAAGCTCTATCGCGTTACCGAGCACACTTCACTTATTCACGAGGCAAATATTAAACTATACGCACAGGTACACACACAACAAACACACACACCCACACACACGCAATTACATTGTTTACATTACAAATACATTGTTATATTTATATTTCATTAAAACTCTTAAAAGAATATCAAATTTACTATCCATATATACAAAAGAAACGTAAAAGGCAAATAATATATATATAGTGATTGATGGACATGAATAGAATTAGATAGATAGATAGATAGATAGATAGATAGTAAAAACATACTGAGATAGATAGAAAGAAAGAAAGAAAATAAAAGAACATACTGAGATAGATAGATAGATAGATAGATAGATAGATAGATAGATAGATAGATAGATAGATAGAAAAGCATGCAATAACCTGTTGTCAGCCTTGTCAAGTGGCCTCCTTATTCTTCTTATCCTATTTTAATTGTGCTTTTTCCTCCTTCGTTAGTTCGCACTACCGTTGCGTCTTGCAATACATAATAAACATTTAATAGCGTGAAAATATAAAAGATCTATCAGAGACGCTACGTGGTTTCAATGAATAAAAGAATGAAAGAAAAATACAGTTTAAAGTCTCCTGCAAATAAAGTCGCCTGCTAATACCTCAAAAATGGGCTTTTATATTTTAATCGCTTAAGAAGGTAAAAGTTGCAACTTAGTTTCAGTGTGAAAATGAAGGAAAGAAGGAAAGATTTACTTGTTTGTCGTTTGAAATTAAAAGAAAATATCGTTTTCAAATCTTTTCATGGGTACAACCTTACTTCTTAAAATGACAAGCAGCATTTTTATTTATGAGAGCTAATGCAATATTTTGTGAAAGTCGTTAAAGTCAGATATTTAACGATGTTCTATGGGTATATTTTATTGTTGTAGAACTCGATATGGGTTTATACATTCATTAACTGAAGAATTCAGATTCATTCGAAATTTCAAATAAGACCCCTTAGAATTTTTTACTGGTTAAAACTAATCAATTTAAATCAATTTACATATTTTCCCAGTGTGTTTACACATTGTTAAGCGTAAATATTGCTCCACTCTATCGTAACAATTTTTATATTCATTTGGGCAAGTACAGAACATACTGAGATTAGATGGTCTATGGTTTACTGATATTTGTCGTAGAACATGCATTTTGGATCCACATTATTTGCCTGAATTTTCCTAGTTCCTGAAATTTCGTAGACACAATAGAGCCTTTAGTTTTAGTCTTTAATCCAGACGCTCGTAACCATCGAGGAGTATTAACTTTAACAACATTGGGTTTATTAGCACGTTTTGGGTATATGACAATGCAGAAATTTGTCTTGCCAGCGTTGTTTCATCAGTTCAAGAGCTTTATCCTTGTCTTCATGTTATTGTTGCAACATTGGGTTCTTGGCTTCTGTTTTGATTTTCTACAGAATCTACTAAATCGAAATCTCGATTGTATTAACTGCCTTCTTTTCATTATTGAACATGTTTTCTGTTTTCATGTTGTTTGAAATATTGTATCATACAACACTTGTTGTTTCCATGTATGTTAGTAAACCAATATTTGTTGTCTTGTATGACAATTCTAGCTGAATAAAACCTTTTCCACCTTATTTACGGGGTAAGTATAGACAGTCTTTTGGATGATGCATTTTACGCTTAGAAAGAAACTTTCTTGTCTTAGAAGCCAGTCGTCTTTTACCCTTTAAAGTCCAGTTCAAGATGATGAAAGATTATTGAACCACTGGAATGGCAAGGTTATTAATGGCCATAATTCTGTTCTGAGAATTCAAGTCAGTTCTTAATATTAGTCGTACCTTTCCATGTTACTTTTTTCGCACGATTTCGTTTATTTTTTATTCTAAATCCCTTCACCTTCATTTTTAACTAGATACTTATAAACTTCATCTTACTTTAAATATTTTATTGTTACCCCAGGGTCTAAGCTAATAGAGGTTGTTTGTTTTAGTGATCCTAGTAAAACTGTGGCTTTAGCACATTTATCTAAACAGAATTTCATCCCAGTGTTATCACTGAAACATAGACCAGTTTGCAGAAGACCTTCCAGCTCACTGTCATTCCTAGCATAAAACTCAAGTTATCCATATAAATTGGATGGCTTTATATAATTTATTTACAACCACATTTCGTCGTGCTACGTTGTCTGGTTAAGGCTATTAATGATATACAAAATAGTAAGTGAAACAAAGAATCACCTTAAAATATTCCTATGTTGATGATTATTTTACCAGATCTTAAAGCTTCAACTTATACGATTGGGGTAAAATGTTGTCCATATTGACATCCATTGTTTGATGACATTGATGAAAGGAATAAAACCTTGTATATATTTAAGGACTAGAATGTGTTACACTATTCTTGAAATGCATGTAATTGGTCTGTAGTTTTTCGGGACATTTGTGTCAGGATTTTTGGATAGAAGAAACGTTATTCCTTTGGTTAAACATGCCTAAATTTTAGTAGGATCATTATGAATTTTTGAAGTTCTTTGTCTAGTTGTTTGTGTGCTGTATTTAGATAATAGAGCCCAAAAGATAGGAATTTTGTTTATTCCTGGAGATTCCCAAATGTGTGTTTTTTTTCAGAGCACAGACATCTTTTTTCTGCGATTCTAACGAATGTTTGTTCTGGTTTATTTTTCATCCGTTCTATCTCTTGCCTAATCCAACCTGCTTTTTTATGTTCTTTAGGGCAAGCCCATATTTCTTCTCAGAACTGTATATTCTCTTCCATTTTGGAGGGACTATCACTTTAATAATGTGTTTCCTATTTTCTCTATAAAACTTCTTTTTATCAATTTAAATTATTTTGCTCGGTCTGTAAAACCTTTTTTTCAAAGCGTCTTATTCTTTGAATCTTCAGTTATATTGTTTGCTTTATTTTTACTTCCGTTGATAGGGCATCATTTTCATTCTTAATATTCCATGTTCTAGTTCGTACATTTATTCCTATTGCCAGTTTATCGAGTACTAATAATTCACTTATCAGTTCTTCAATTTCTTTTTATATATTTCTTTTCCAAGGTCTTCATGTCTGTGAGACTACATTGTCTAAATTTGATGTTTATTTATTATGTTTTATTAAATTGTTGTTGCTGCTATTGCTGATGCATACCTTGCTTTACTTAGTTTTATATGTAAGTCCCCTTTATCTAGAATTAATTTGAGTGATGCATTGTAGAGGTTAATATTTTTTAGGCTATGCTTTGTTGATTGTAACTTCGGAGTTGTTCCCGTTCCTCTATTTCATTATTGTGTCAGACATATGTTTCATGTTTTCCTTGGTTTTTGTATAGTATTATTGTTTTCTGTAAAATGAATCTGTTAAATGTCTTTTGAACTTGTTTTATTGTCTTCCTGTGGCCGACTAAAATCACATGTTTTCAACACTTCTAAATCTACCGTATTATCTTTACAGTGATTGGTGCGTGTCTCAGTTTCTTTATTCTTTCACGTTTTGTTGTTCGTCTATTCTGGTTGCAATTCTTTTTATTTCTTTAATTTCAGCCTCTCTCAACCGCTTCGTGAAACTTCTCACATGGGTTATCTTATTTTCGTCAATATATTTTCTAATATATTTTCTAATTGTCTAACCTTTTTCTGCTAAGTGTCATGTGTTTGGCGAGTAGTGTTTTTCTGAAGTTTTTGTAAAGCTTCATAGAATTCAGACATAACGACTCTGTACTCTTCACGAAGTTATTTTTTTCCTTAAATTATGCTTGTGGATCTAGTTGGAGAAATCACTGGGCCATCATTAGGATTCTTCTGGTTGTGTGGACATGAAGATTCAATATTTGTGTGGGAGTTTGTTCCTATGGCATATTTTTCGACTTCAGGTTGGTTCCCTCCTGTGAGACGGTCTCCCTGATTATCCACTGGAAGAGACATGCTGGACTTTTTGTTTTTATTTTTAGTTTCCATATTATTCCCACTAGTGACTCAAGGGTCCAACAGTTCACCCAAAGTTACCCGCCATATTAAGTAACGTTCTTTTACACAGTGTTCCGAAGCCTTTAAAGGATCGTTCGCAACCTCATAACTCATAAGCCGTTCATTCCTCGGCACGATTAACAACTTGAGTTGAGTGCTATTGTTCGGAGTTTTCCTTCTCTTAAATGGTTTGTCAAGATACAAGGAGACAGAGAAGTAATTGAAATTTAAAGAAAAAGACGTTAGTAAAAAACGTTAAAGAAAAATAGCTATTCAACGAAACAAAACATTATTATACTAGAATATTATACTTTAAAAGACAGAAAGATATAGATGGCATTTTTAAATCTGGCTGCTATTGATCCAGTTAATCAGATGAGTTGTTAATTATTTAAAAAGTATTGTTGTTCCTACCATCACTAATACTTTTTAGGAAAGCAATTCTCAAAAATATTAATGAAAAAAGAAAAGTTAATATTCAGTTAAGGAAACTTATAACTGCTGAAAAAATAATAATAATATATTTTAAAATGTTAAGTAAAACAAACAAATTGAACACATTTTATTAAGTGATTACTTTAAGAAAACAGTGATATTATTTACTGGAGTATATTAAAAAACAGAATTGTTGATGACTTATTTGTTTGAAGGAATATATATATATATATATATATATATATATATATATATATAAACTTTATTCAGCTGTTCAATCATTTGTTCGCCTATCTCTATATTCATTTATTCATTCATTGAACTCATCGAAAATACTGAACGTTATCTACGACTAAATAAAAAGGTAGTCTAAGAAAAAATATTGCGGTTCAAAATTTTTTTTCGAAATCTCGGCAACTAATATTGCAGTTTTTCTAAGGAATATATGAATAGTACAGATAAGAAAACTAGTTTATTAATGAATCAGGACCATTAAAAAAGGAACAGATAAATTAAATAATATTTAGGTTAAAATATTAGTAAACATTTTAAAAAATTCATATTTACGTTTAAGAAGAAGAAAATGTTACATCTTTAGGAGCTTCGAAAGACACGTCATTCCTGTTGTAATTCTTCTTCTTCTTCTTCTTCTTCTTCTTCTTATTATTATTATTATTATTATTATTATTATTATTATCTTTTATTTTTCTTGTATACACATTTTCTTTCTGGTCCCAACCAGGGACATAAGGTCAGAAAATGCTTCATGACACTTTAACTGCTCATTTTTGTAAAATTAAATAAATAAATAAATAATAACATCACACAAATCTTTCGTAGGTAAAGCTCTTCGTAACGATGAGCAGTACTTGCGAGAAATATTTTTATATTTCTTTAAGGTGTGGACGACCATGAATGGTTTTAATGAGTATATTGTAATATTTACAATCAATCCGAGAGCTCTAATTACAACAGGAAATTGTTGTCTTCATGTGCCATATATTTTAGATTTCTTCTTCAAGATCCTTGTATTTTGATAACATTTTGAAGATGCTCAAAGAAACATTACATTCTGCAGGGACTGCCATGTCAACAAGAAAGTAAACTATGTTTTTGTGTCTTTACATCACGATGTCAGGGAGATTAGCTTCGACTATTATGTCTGTGTATATTGTAAATTTCCATAAAATTGTTAAAGGTTCGATCACTGTAACCGGGTCTAGTTGATCATACTAGTTTTTTTTTTTCAACAGTTTCAGTCAGTTAGTCAGGTAAGTGCAATACGTGATACACTCTTTGGGCGATCGTGTCTCTAAAGAGACATGACTAACTGTGCAGAAAATTATCCCGTAGTAGGTTGGCATTACATTCTGTGATAGACTGGTTGCCAGCTAAGGCTATAGAACCCAATCTGTTCTGTCATTTAACCAATAACTGGAGGGAAGAGACTGAATAATACCTTTCCCAAGGGTTTTTGCGTGTAAGTGAATACAAGGAATTCAATTAGAATTCGAACTCGGCTTATCGATTTCTCGTTCCGAGCCGATATCCACTGCACCACAACGCACATCCTTTACCGTTTACTTCCAGTAAAAGTAACATACTTTCCAGTTAGATATTGGCGCTCTTTATCATGCTGATTTTTATATTCAGTGGGTGAAATCTTGTACAATAGGGTCAATTGTTTCTGGATATTTATCATAGAATCTGCATTTGGAATCGACACAATTCTTCAGTATGTAATTTATAGTTAGTAAACATCCGCCCTAGGCAGCAAGAATAAAACCATCGATTTTAGCTTGCAACCCTGTGTTATGTAACAACTGATGGATATGGGGTTCGTTTACATCAGCTTGTTTGGCCATGGAAGTAGTTTGTTTTGCCATCGTTTTTGCATTTTACTTTTGATTTCTTTTTTAGATTCTTTGCTGTTGCGGTTGGAATATTATAATATATTTGCACTTCACCCACTTGAAATTCCCTTTCGAATTTAATGGCTTCCTTTATAACTGAATATTTTCTTATTTTTCATGTTCTTTGATGTAGAAATCATCATCCAGTTTTTCGAAAAGTTTCCAGGTATCTTTAAGACAGATTGTTGTGGTTTTGTAAGACTTACAGTTCAAATAATTCTGTCTTCCTCAGATCTGGGCCCATATAAAACTGATCGACATCAGCCTTAGGATGATCCATGCGGTGGAAAGTGAGAAGATTCCTCGATTTGGCATCCATTTGTTTAATGTCAGCTGTGGTTCAAAGAAGGCTTTTGGAACTACATTGCACCGTATTGACAGGCAAAGTGTTTATGGCTAATATTCTCTTTTGTGAATTCAATTCGGTATTTATCTACAGACCTGTTCGTCTGTAGATTTTTTCTTCTCTATCCCCTTCGCTGAATGCTAGGTATTTTTAGGCTTCCTCTTTTCCAGTTCCCTAAACTTTGTGACAAAATGGGGTGTGTTCTTCTAATTCTCCCCTTCTTGAGGGTTACTTTTGCTCAAATCCGAAATCTATACGGTTGTCATCACAGAAACATTGTATAATATTGAGGAAACCATTCAACTAATGTTCGTCTTTGGCAAAAAGATGGTAATCATCCGTGTAGAATAGCTGATGAAACACTTTCTATTTTTACGTTATTACTGATATCATGAGAAAGGGGAAATAAGAATAGACAGAACAGAAGGGGCGACAGGGAGTCTTCTTGAAAGATTCCTCCTCGGATATTCAAAGAATTGGAAGTGGCAGTACCTTTGGTGTGATTTAAGTATAATGCGGTTTTCCTCAGCTGCATGCTATGTTTAGGGAATCTTCAATCACCGAGGAGACTTTGTACTTATTTAAATCCTTAATGATGCAAGAGTGTGGTAGAATATCAAAGACGTTACGGTAATCTATTCAACCTGTGCTGGTATTTATACTTTTTCCTTCAATTTTCCAAGATCATTTTATTGATTAGAACTTGGACTTTGCATCCATTTGAACCTTTTCGAAATCCTTTTTGCAACAAAGGAAGAATGGCGTTTTCATCAAGAAATGTGTAAGTACAATTTTTTTAGGATAGCGGGGTCAGTTTATATGTGTCATATAATTTTCTACATCGTCTGTTTCATCATTTTTTAAAGGCGATATGTAATAATTTCAGGGATCCTTTTCCTTTGGGTTATAATTATTATTGATAATGTTTGCACAAGTTTTTATGGATTGATGACAGATGATACAGCCAAAAGTTGGTGAGCCTGTCATTTCCTAGGGATTTATATTTCGGAGATGTTCTTTGTCTAACGTTATTTTCAGTTATATGCTTGCATTCTTGCACAGGTTAACATCTCGTTCTTTTAATTATTGCTATTTTTACGTGTCTACCCATGTCGAAAATGACAGCAAAATATTTATGAGGATTATATATATATATTCTTTACTCCTTAATGACATAATTATTGCCAAAAAGACACTGTTACGGAGCAAGCACGTAGTAAGAGTTGTCATAACTAGTAGTAAATTTAAATAATTGTTCGCAAAGTCAATGGACTAAGGTGTCGTTGCCTCGCTATTGTCTCTATCTCTTCATGAGCGTGACAGGAGGTATATATAGCGTGACAGGAGGTATATATATATATATATATATATATATATATATATATATATATATCAGCTTTCCCTGACAATCAGTTTTGATGAAACCTAGGTAAGTCTGTCTGTCTCATTATGCATTCTTTAATTATTCCGCTCTACCTGAGTACTGACCGCTTTTTATTAGTTGATTACTTGAATCGGGGTTTTTTCTTTGGGCTACGTGCTGACTCTGTCTGAACCCTTTTAACTGATGTTCATGTACTTAGCTTTTTTTTAAAACCATTTTTGCCTTGTTTTTAGAAGGTCTTTGACAGGAGTATAGTTATAATCTCTTATATATATATATATATATATATATATATAAAGAACAAATACATAAAAAACTTACTGTTCGTTGCATTTACTTTTATATAAAGTGCTCAATACAGAGTAGAGCTTAATATTGTAATGCTAAATTAAATCACCACACAAAAATTTCATGTATCCAAACGTTATTGCGTTTTCTTGAAGAAGAACAATAATATTTTGAAACATAAATTTTTTTTGTAGTGATATAATGCTTCTACAACCCACTGTATAAACAAAATTACAACGTGACAGGAGGGATATCTATATATATATATATATATATATATATATATATATATATATATATATATATATAACTTTACTAGTAAGTAATGATTTTGCTTTGATTTTATTTTATTTTAATTTTTTGTTGTGGCTAATTTTAAAGGTTTCATAGTTATTTGAACGAGTGCGTTTTTTTTTGTATTTTTTTTTCAAAGAAATTCTTTTTACTGGACTTTAACTAAGTTAAAACCTAGTTAACTCAACGCCCCTACTTTTTATTTTTTATTTTTTTATTTTTATTTTTTTCAATTGGAGTAGATAGACTAAACTATCGCCCGGTTCACACTCCACCCACGTCTATTGTACATCCCTTGTTCTCTATTTAGGCTGTGGTTTCCGGCTTTATCTTTTCCAATCCTTTCACTCTTACGTAGTCCCCTGCACATCAGTGGCGTTACCGCCTTGCTCGGGGTGATATGATTAAAAAAAAATATATATATATATATATATATACGCATATATATCAGCTTTCCCTGACGATCAGTTTTGGTGAAACCTCGGTAAGTCTGTCTGTCTCATTAGGCATTCTTTAATTATTCCGCTCTACCTGAGTACTGACCGCTTTTTATTAGTTGATTACTTTAATCGGGGTTTTTTCTTTGGGCTACGTGCTCATTCTGTCTGAACCCTTTTCCGAAACGAGGATTGTTATAATCTCTTTTATATATATATATATATATATATATATATAAAGAACACATACATAAAAAACCTACTGTTATATAAAGTGCTCAATACAGAGTAGAGCTTAATATTGTAATGCTAAATTAAATCACCACACAAAAATTTCATGTATCCAAACGTTATTGCGTTTCTATCACTTGAAGAAGAAAAACCATATTTTGAAACATAAAATGTTTTGTAGTGATATAATGCTTCTACAACCCACTGTATTAACAAAATTACAGTTATGTTCTCATTACCTTTGAGCTCTGCAGCGAGATAATTTTAAAACCAATTACAACTTCTGCGTTTTACCCTTTACTCTCAGTAATGAATTGAGTTCTACACGGTGGCTGGCGTGTTTTATATACAGCATATATATATATATATATATATATATATATATATAACACGCTAAAATTTCTTCTGCTCTCATCCCTTGCGCCTATAGCTTAGTGAGTAGGCACTCCGACTGACGCCAAATCGCTCGATTCGATCCCGGCTAATAGCAAGTGGGTCTAGTCACACTGATGAGCGCGAAAGTCAATGGACTGTTCCAGCGCGAAACAGGTTGTACACAGATTACTAATATATATATATATATATATATATATATATATATATATATATATATATGTGTGTGTGTGTGTGTGTGTGTGTGTGTGTGAATGCACAACAGATATTATTATCTAATGAAGTTCATTTTGGACATTTTATATTGATTCTATCTGTTATGTAACATCAAATTGTGTATATTAGGTTGTCCCAAATGTTTGTACCAGATCCGAAAGCTTGTAGATCGATGGCAGCGAGTTTTGGTAAATTATGGTCTTTATTTTGAGCAATAATTTTTGTTGTTGTTGCGAGTAAAATTTCAATTTTTTGCAAGTGTTTACGAAATTTTGGGACAACCTAATATATCAATAAATGCTTCACAAAACGGTCATAGGGAACTAGCGTAAAAATATGCTAATGAAAATGTGTAAATGGATGATAGAAGACTAACAAGGATCAGTTAGTAAGGGGATAAATGTTATTAAGAGCTACAAAGGAGAGGCTTGATGTTTCACTTTCTGAAGGAGCACGATATAAAACAGAAGAACAACAACGTCTGAGCGTCAAAACCAGACAGTACTTGAACCTTACACTTAATTCACACGTCGGTTGTTCTTAGATAAGTAAACAAAAAAGCAATCAAATTTGTTTCCAGCGTCACACATTCGGTTCAGACCGAAGCGGAGCATAATCTGCGACAGGCATGTCTAAAAATCTCAATATCTTTATCGTATTATTTTCGGTTTTACATTTTCGCGACTATAAACTGGCGCCGTCAAAAACGAATTTCTCCTCTTGCGAATTTGAAGAATTGCCAGAGTAGGAAAAAAAAGTCGCTTTATTTGTTTTGCTGCATAAAAAAGAGAAATAAATTGAATTTTATTCTCATCAATTAGTCTCTCACCTTCACTATGCAATCGACTCTTTTTATTACAAACTCCAAATTGAAATACTATCCTTTTGAACTTTTAAAAATCGTTACTTCACTTAAAAAAAAAAGAAAGAAAGTTGGCGTGAAACAAGAAAACGGCAAAGTCCACCATTTCGATTCAATTAAAACAATCTATACAGTTACTTCTTACTTAATAACCGGGCAGCTTTCCAATTGGTTGGTCAGTAAACGAGATGATCGCTAAGTGAGTAATTTTACCTCAGTCATGTTAAGCACAAAGTTTATTAAGAGCCATATGTGACAGAAAGTTGTGGAGAGTCATGATCGTTTCAGTCCAGAGCTGACAAAGCATAGAAGATAGCACGTGTTTGTGCCACACAACTTTAAGATTGCTTAATGTCATTTTTAAACCATTTGTAACATTTTAAATTTATTTCTAAATGTCTATATAGTCCAGTAGGTTACTGAACGGTAAACGTAACAAGGAAATTCGAAAATCTGTTCTATATCATGTACATTACTTCGGTTTCTGGACAATATCATCGAAAATGAGGACAAAACTTGAAACAGCGGAAATGTGGTTCTACAGAAGGATGCTGCGGATATCGTGGACTGAACATGCAAGCAACGATGAGGTATTGGAAAGAATGGCAACAAAAAGGAAATTAATAGTGAGCATCAGGAAGAGACAACTGATGTTCCTGGGACATGCAATAAGGAAAGAGAGCTTAGAGAACTTGATACTGACAGGTCAGATAGAAGGAAAAAGGGACAGAAGAATACAGCGGATCACCTATTTGCAGCACCTGATCAGGTGGGTGACGGAACGGGGGTTGCGAGGTGTAACAGGAGCAAACATACTAAGAGCCACAAGGGATAGGGAGACGTGGAGAACCATGATAGCCTAGGTCCTGAAGGAACAGGGTACATAGAAGAAAAAGAAATACAATAGTTGATTTACTAAGCGCCGCTTCGATGTAACATAAGGCCGAAGTTATGGGGTACCCAGTGAGGATCGAACTCACTACTCAGTTGTAATTAGGTTCGAGCAAGACAAGCTTGCTAACTATTACACCACGTCGAGGTGCCCAACTGTAAATACAACAGAAGTAAATACTTATTTACTTTTCATTTTATTTATTCATTTGATTTATTTTAATTCGTTTTGAAGAAAAAGAAAGCAATCCTCAACAAAGTTTTTGTACGATTGGTTGGAATTTTTCAAAATGAGATTTTATAGCTAGTCGTATGTGCAGAATCATTAAACAGGTAACTTGGGAAGTGAGAAGTTACATTACTTTTGAAGTAGCAGTGGATATCGGCTTGGAACGATAAATCGGGGAGCCGATTTCGAATTCCAGGTGAATTAGTTGCGTTCACTTACGCGCAAATACCCTTGGGAAATACATTAATCCGCCCCTTCCCGTCAGTTATGGTTTAAATAATAGGACAGATTGGGTTCTATAACCTTGTCTGGCAACTAGTCTGCCGCAGAAAATAATGGCAGTCTACTGCAGGATAATCCTCTGTCCAGTCAGTCTTGCCTCTTTCGAGAGATGATCGCCTAAGCGTGTATCACGTATGGAAATTAACTGATTGACCTACAGTAGAATAATGGTTAGCAAATGCGTCTTACTTGACCATTTCTAATATTTTGAGTTCTTTTTGTAATGTGGCTTTATACAAGTCTAAGAGAATACTGTTGAATGCAAGTTGTTCTCAAGAAATTAGACAGTGGGAGAGAGATGGCGTAATATGGAGACAGTGTAAATATAGTTTTTGATCATGTGGGAAATCCCTTTAACGGGAATTCGAATATGGGTAGAATTGATTTCCGCCACTATTACCGCTTCATAATCCGATATTTTTTTTAATGGCTTACTTTGCGTCTGATGAAATTGTTACGCTACTGCAAAATCGAATCAAAATATATTACAATCGTTGCTGTTGACTTTTTTTAGATGAAGATGATTTTACTATCTCACTAGTGTGTATTATTTACTCTCTCTCTCTCTCACTCACTCTCTCTATATACATGCACACAGACACACATACATGTATGGACGTTGAATAAGTTCTCGCTGATTTTTCATGAAAATAATGTTTTATTTACAAACATTAGTAAGAAACTTGTCACTAAAAGTATTTTCCATTGCTAGCCACTACTTTTTCTCATCTCTCTGTCAGCATTTAAATTCAACGTCAAAGAAACAGCACGTTAACCACGAACGGACCCATTTTTTGGCATCTTCATAAGAATGACCGGCCAGGGCATGTGACATCGATCGGAACAAGTGATAATCGGACTGGTCAATGTTTGGTTAATATGGTGGGTGGGTAAGACTTCCTATTTATGCGGTTTCCATTTCGGTTTTTACCCGTTTTGCAACATGTGGTCTAGCGTTATCATGATGCGAAATCACATTGTTATTTCTCTGATCGTATAGCAACTGTTTTTCTTTAATACTCGGCTTAAATGAATGGATTGTAGACGTTACCTATCTAGCGTAATGGTTTCGGTCTGTTTTAGCAGCTCATAATAAACTTCACTCAGCTGATTCAATGAAATGCAGAGCAGAATTTTCGAACTATGACTATTCGGCTTTGCCGCCTATATTGGTGCATGGATGGGTTTACCTTACGATCTTCGACGCTTAGGGTTATGGTAGTGTATTCACTTTTCATCGCCGATCACAATAAAATGTACTTTCTACTTGTATCTCTAACTTTTTTAAAAATATGTTTCTTTATCTGGCCTTGACAAGACGCCGTTTGTTTTCAATTTGTACGGCACCAAATTTCTTTGCAGTTTGAATCATTTCTAATGCTTTCAAACGTTTCGAAACTGTTCTGTGATCAACTCAATGATTCTGCAAGATCAGCTTTCGCTTGACATGAATCTTTATGAACTAATGCCTCCAATTCTTCGTCTTCAAACTTTTTTGATGAGCCAGAGTTTTCTTTATCTTCAATATTAAAAATCATTATTTTTCAAGCGTTTAAATCTATCTCTGCATGTTGTTTCCGACAGAGCATGGTCGTTGTATATCTCAATAAGAATTCTATGTGCTTCAGCTGCAGATTTCTTTTGAATAAAGAAGTGCAGCAAAATTCCCCGAAATCGCACCTTTTTTGGCATGAAATCGGACAGGTTTAACGCTATGAAAAACTAAGTTAATTACACTTCGGCAAAATGACATGCACTGAATTTCAAACTTGTGTATAGTACTTCGTTATAGATGCGTTACTATCTGAAGCTACACGCACGCAGTTTGGGAACGCGATCTGTTGGAAAAGAGCAAGAACTTATTCAAAGATCATATATATAAGTTTAAAATTTGTGTATTTAGGCAGCAAAGTTTCTTTTAGGCATGTTTTTTAATAAAATCTGTTCGTACTAACGGATAATCTTTTGCGTAATGGAAGTATATATATATATATATATATATATATATATATATATATATACTGTATAAAATGTGCTTTCTTTGTAAGGGAATATCAGAAACGGAGCATTTACAAATATACAGTTTAGATATACGAATCTACATGCCATTGTTAATACTAATTTCAAAACTCAATTTTTAGACCATGTATGAAGGCAGTGAGGTGTAAAACTGATGTGGACATGCCGAATTGATTCCTATGCCAGCAATCTGTCTATATATCAACCTATGTCAGTCAGTTCGTATCTATATACTATTTCAGTGATGTGTTGGAGGTAAAGAAATAAAATTGTTAAGTTCTTAGATGAAAATGAATATATTTTTAATTTAAGATCTATATCGTTATATATGTATATATTACTCTACATATATATGGGATAACACTTTATAATTTTTATATCAAAAACAGCTTTAAAAAAAGATGTATGATAAATTGAATAAGATTTTGTGACGATTTTCATACGTTTGGACTTCATTGGTCGGATTTGATGCTGGTGGCTACACGTGCGCATGAACGAGAGACGCTGGCAGTTTCAAAATTTCATCCGCCGACAAGGGAGGCGGGATTGGGATAATGAATAAATAAAAATCTATATAATGAAAAAATCAATTTAATAATAAACGATACCGACACATATAAAAAAAAAATGAACACGCATCAAAAGATTGTTGAGACACAAAAATTTAACAAATCGATTAGGAAACTTATCAAAAATGAAAACAGGAAATTATATAATCTAATAACATATCACCCTAGAATACCCAAATTTTACCATCTTCCTTAACCCCATAAAACAGGCATCCCTATGCACCCTATCATTTCAAGTATAGGCAAAGCAAACAAAAATTAGCTAAGCCATCACAAAAATGTTAACCGCCACTCTCCTGGCAGCAATAAGTCCATTGTATATAAAAATAATTAAAAAATGACTGAGAAACTCCTGGCCAGTCGAGTTAACAATCATTTTGCATTAATATTCTGGTTGGAAAACGTTTAAATCTTTTAAAAACAGTACCTAAAACAGTCAAAGATTAACCTCTCCTTACCAATAGCTAAAAACTTGCCGTCTTATCACTAATCAATGCTATTTTACATTTAATAACAATATTTACAAACAAAAACTTAGATTACTGTTATGGTGCCCTCCTACAAGGAATGAACTCTTCCTCGTACAATATAATTCCCAGCAGGAAAGCAGTAAACGGCAGTTAGGACGATAGCTAACACGCAGTTAAAGCCCGCTACTATTTAGACAATAATAAGCCGCGTAAATCTACGGTTCGGACTTACTTATTTCTAGTTATTAATTACTAACACTTACCTTTTGTATAGGTTATTCTTGTTATACTAATAAACTGTTTTGAACCTACCTCTTTTGTTCTGTGTCTTACTTTCGAACAAACCGAAGTTTCGCCACAACAACTCCACAATAGATTGGCAACGAAGATCCACAACAATTACCAATGAGATCGCCCAATGGGATCGCCCAATGGGATCGCCCTTCAATGGAGTGATGGTATGTATCTTCTGAAAATTTCTCCAATCCGGCCTCGTTCAAAATATTTTACCAAAACAATCAAGTTACCTTCGATATATTGATGTTACTCTAGTAATATATTCTCAAGACACCGAATTACCGAATCTTGTAGATAAACTAAACAAAATCGAATTTACATATGAAAAAGAAGAAAACAGTACTTTACTTTTCCTAGAATCATTTTACAACTCATTTTCAACAGCTCAAAACGTAGTGTCCACTGAAAATCAACGAATAAAAATAAACTAATAAATTTATCTGCCATGGTAACGACAAAAATATCCCAAAATAATAATTCGACTTAAGATCACTAAGAATTTGCAACCCTCAATATTTTCACAAAGATGAGAAATACATTGAAAATACTTTCAAGACCTTTCAATACCCTAACAATTTCATATTCAAGGCGAAACAAAAGGCTCATAAAATATTCTAATATAGAAAATCTATCACTTCTGACAAATCGAACGAATCAAAAAATATCTTATTTTGTCCATCAACCCTATTACAGCTACAATGGAAAAGAAGTTATTTCAACTCAACATAAAGTTTGTCACTACTGCATCTAAAATAATAAAGATTTAATTAATACAAAACAAAACAACAAGCCAAATCTTGAAGTAGGATTTTATTTTATCATCGCACCGATTACCAGAAAAAAGTGTATTTGAGAAACCTCAAGAAATTTAAACAAAATTCTACATGACCACAAAAGAAACTTTTAAAAAAAAGTAACACATACAACACAGAAATACTCTGCGTAACAAGACTAAGCACCGTTTTACATTAAAAAATTCTACTCTAATTAAAAGAGAAAATAATTCAATAAGACAAAATTTTTAGAAAGCGTTTTAATCGTTAGTCCATCCACAGTAAATTCACGTTCCAGGTTCTTACAACGTTTCGCTATTGTTGGCAGATTTTAAATTATCACAATGTGGAATATTGTTATGTCGCCAAGTATAAATGAATAACTCAACAACAGAATCAGAATATAAGTTGTATTGCGCGGAAAGACGGTTAGTATGTACAGAAGTGATTTGTAATATTTACAATAGAAAGATACAAGAGTCCAATCCGTCGTAAGACGTGTGTATACGTGATTACTTCCGGTACGCCACCGGAAGTGTGACTAACTCTTCACTCGACTCGCACTGACTCTTCAGTAACTCATTAGAGACTCTCAAATGACTCTCTACGACTCATTATTTCGTCGTCCCTCCCTGTAAGGGCAACATATGACACATGGTCAGTTTATATCTGGGATTTCCGGGCTATATGGCTAGGCCAAAAAATGTCTGTCTATTTTTGCCCAGTCGTGCTTCTACCCTTCGGCGGAACCAAGACTGGGTTATTGCTCTCTGCTCGGAAGCAGAGAGCGCCCTCTACCCGAAGGCAGAGAGCTGACAGTGTCGTAGAGTCGTCAGTCTAGTGACTCTCGACGACTCCCTCCTGTAGAGAATCCACCAGTTCTATATATAGCAATGGGAACAGTCCATTTGTAGTCAAGTAGGAGCGGCGCCCTAACAAATATTTAATAAGAAAGATAATGTTAAGAAAAAGAAACAAAATGATGAATTTGGCTATCATGAAAAAAAAAAAAATGACTAAATAATAATAACTCTTTAAAAGAAATTGAAACAACCAGCGTTTCTCGTTAATGCCCATTCGTAGTCAGTAACAGCGTCAACAGACCCAGTCCGATGATGTTCTGGAGGATGGAACGCGTAACAAAACTTATCAAATTTGTGATGCATTTTTCTTTCAACACACACACACACAGACACACACACACACACACACACACACACAGATATATATATATATATATATATAGAGAGAGAGAGAGAGAGAGAGAGAGAGATTACTGTTATAAACATAACATATGGGACTGCAACTTAAAAGCTATCAGGTTTCGGTGCCAAGTGCTCCTTCATCAGGACTGTCTAATAATGCTGCACTTGTCACTGAAAGCTGGAAGCCTTTGAGTTGCAGTTTCATATTGCACTAATAATAACAATCTCTTTATAAATGCTCTACAACTGTATTAAGTGCTTGATAAAAAGTAAAAACTACGGAACTGTGAAAAATATATCCATAAAGAGCCACAGCTAAGTGGAAGTTCATGATTGCCTACCCGCTGAAGAGACGCACCACAAGAAGAAGAAGAAGAAGAAGAAGAAGAAGAAGAAGAAGAAGAAGTTTATACCACTATTATATATATATACAATGTATGAAAAACGCTCTACAAACTTTTAAGGCGGGTTCCCTAATTCTTAAACAAAGTCAAAAGTCCATCTTATGTCCTCAAATCCTTGCATTGTTTTAGTTATTAAGTGTAAAGAGAGTGTAGATTAGATGACTATTTTTTATATTGTAGACTATGCTACCTTTGTCATTTGTGATTAGTCTATCTTCAATGTTTAACCTGTCTACTGGTGAGTTAACTCATAAATGTTCCGTTTAACAATGGCATGATATTCATACAGTGAGCAAGGTAATGACAGCCGTGTTTTCTAACTTTTGCTGCTGTTTATCCTCGCTTTGCTGAAACAGGATGCGAGGCACAAGAAACTATGGATCGAGGCAGACCGAGATCCGCTCGTACGTCTGACCACGAAGAACACATTCTAAAGGATCTCTGTGACGATCCAGGAATCTGCACATGTCAAGTAGCCCTAGCATGTTATCATAGCCCTAGCATATCATAGTAGTGCATCGAAAGTACTTCAAGATCAGCTTCTGTGTCCGTTTATTTTGCAACATGTGCAGGGGTGTTCACTCTCGGATCACTCACCATTGGAAAACATTTGCAAAGGGTTTATTGCACAAACTTTGTCTCTTCAGTTGTGTTTTGGGAAGGCATTATTTTAAAGAGACGGAAAAACAAATTTGCACACAGAGAATCTGTGTCATCAATTCCCGACTTGGCAACTCAGATACCGTCACTTTCTTACCGGCACAATGTGGCTTCCCTGTGTCTCTTCTACAAACATTTTCATTGCTTCTGCTCCAATAAATTTGGCTCTCTGGTGCCCCTTATGTATGAATTCTCAAGCCACAATATTAGAAACTAGGTTCCACACTTTTACTATGAAACCAATAAAATGTAAACGCAAATTCTACTTCATCTGCTTCTTTTCTCGCACTACCCACCTGTGAAATTCCCTTCCGCTTACTTGTTTTCCCCGACAGCTAGAAGAATTTAAATGTAAAGTCAATAATTATCTCCTATCTCACTGACTTGCATCCCCTCTCTCATGCTCCTTTCTCCGTCCACTCCACTCTCATCACTATTCTCACTCTTCTCTTACCAACTTCCTGACACGCCCTATAACCTGTCACTCTTTCCATAACTTTCCCCCTATGTCACCCCCTGCGCATTAGTGGCAGTAAACTGCCTTGCATGGGGCGATATGGTTATAACAAAAACAAAAAAAAAAAGCAATATTTGTTGGCGGATTGAAATCCCCATTTTACAATATATGCTAGACACCAGCATCAGTTTACGATTAATACGTGAGCTAGAATAATAGATGATTGGAGTCTTCCTGTGTTCTTCCAGTTTTACAGGAACTGTTTACAGGGTTATTATTTCAAACACACTTACATCCTGCTAGAACATGTACCTCTGCTAACACTAAAACGCATGTAGTTCATGCATGATGGGGTTCAAACACATTTTACTCAGTATTAGCAATGCACCGGCTGACGTCTACTATGAATAACTGTAGGGCAAGAGGGACCAGCTCCATGAGCTGCACGTACCCCGATTTCAATTCTTTGGATTTTTTAATTGTGAGGCTATCTAAAAAATTGCTATACGAGGCCGACTTTAATAAAACAGAGATGCTTCATATACGTGTCATGGGAGCCTGTGAAACCATTCGACACCGTATGGGAGTATTGGTTGGTTGGTTGGTTGGTTGGTTGGTTGGTTGGTTCATTTAACCAGCATATTAACCTTCATTAGATCATTTAATGCTGAAAACCGTTTTCATTTGTTTTATTTTAGTTTATTTGTTTTATTGTTTTTGTTTGCAAGACTCATTGGGATTTGTTTTAAGGGCAATGTCCTCAAGTCCTACCCTTCTTATTTAACACAGAACTGGAGGAAAGGAATGGATTAATAGCTTTCCCAAGGGTACCAGTGCTTAAGTGAATGCAGGGTATTCAGCTGAAATTCGAACTCGGCTCACCGATTTCTCTTTCTGAGTCGATTTCCACCGCACCACAACGCACATCCGTCCATAAACGCGTACATCACCTGGTATTCCCAAGCGGTCACCCATCTAAGTACTGACTTCGAAAGGGTCCGCGAAGCGATGACCCGACAGCTGGATGCGTGTGGAGAAGCGTGCAGAAGATATGTTGAATTTTTATTTTTTATAATTATTTTAGCCTTAGCAAGACAGGATCGCCATTAGTGCGCAGAGGGTTACAGTGAGAGAGAGAGAGAGAAAAAAAGAGAGAGGGAAAGAGAGAAAAAAAAACAAGATACAGAGGATGTCGAAGAAAAGATAAGAGATGGATGGGAATCATGAAGATAGAAGATGATAATTGACGTTGCATTCAGACTTTTGGAGATTGTAATTAATGATCAGGAGCAGAAGAATTGGCCAATAATTTTCAGTATCAACAGACAAGCAGTATTGGCTCAATCCATATTGACACTTAATGCAAGAGGTTGCTGATGCATGATCAGCAGGTCAGCTCAGCATTCTTTCATAGTTTTCATAGCAAATATGAGCTGAAGACTAAAAAGACTGTATTTAGCAATAGGTGGGGCGCTACGAACTGCTCGAGAGGGGCAACATCAATTATCTGAGTTTGAATAGGGATGATAGCGGGTACCAGACAGATATTCAAAAACTGCAATACAAAGTCTATCTCAATCATCTGTTTCCTTGAATCCCCTTTTATTAAATACTCTCTTAAATAATTATTTTCTAGGATTCCTTCAGTCTCAGCAACTCATTGTTTCTCAGTGGCTTTATCACCTTCGTTGGGGTGAAATGATTAGGTAAAAAGAACATATGATACCCCTTGCACTACTGTTGCCTGTGTGTATTGGAATAGTTGATGGAAAGCATTACCATTTATCATAACTGGAACAGTGGCCAACCAAGGATCCTTAATGATTATGACAAGAGACGACTGACTGGAATATCACCGGCGATAGTGGTTAAAATTACATTAAAACTGAATGCAGGATACACAAGATGCATATCTAGCAAGTGCATTCAGCATTCGTTAGCTTCCATGAAACATAGGAACAGAAGACCCACTGTGCTCGTGATTGTACTAATTAAACGCTTCAGAAATGGTAATATAGTTTGTGGTGTAATGTCATTGTTTTAGTTGTTTCGAGATAATAGTCACGATCATGTCTGGGACTATGAACACTAGTTCTAAGTTAAATGCAGCCAGGCGAATATTAATTCCATGATATGCGTGGGTTGTGTTCATATGGCATCATTAAAAGAAACTTCTGCTTTAAATCTGTGTTGTTATTTTTAACATTTCCTGTCATCATCATAATAATAAGATTATTTACCGGTAAAATAACTGGCGGATCTATTATACCGAAACCAGTAAAATAAAAGAATGTTTGTCTATTTTGATGCACCCCGCAAAATAGCCTATTGTTTTAGTTTCGTTTTTTTTTTTTTCAATGTACGAGAGACCAGTGAACGATGCTTGCCAATGTCTCGGTTGTGCCTCCACCCATATATTTTTATGAAATATGCTTTATATCCGGGTCATTTTCAGATTATTTTAACTAAACTCCACGACGCCTTGTCTGATCCATTTTCAGGCCAGTCATCATCGTTTTCCATGAAGTAGAACGATTATATGAAAATCAATTGCTTAGTTCACTGAAAGGAAATTTTATTCACTTACAATGAAGAAGTGGCAACAATAAAAGAGTTATCAGGAAAACAGTAGATAACAATTGATGTTGCATTTAAATTTCTGAAGATCAATGTTAGAGCCATAAATATGGATCCATAAGTAAATTTCATAGGAGAGAAGTGTAAGAAAAGACACTGTGAGCATAGAACTTACGGTAAGTTGATTAAACTTTGTTGTCAATCTAGTACTGCGTTTAACTATTTTTTAAATCTAGGCGCTATGGCGAAGACGTCATCAGAGCAATTACCGCAGGTGTATTTATAGAAAAGGCACATGGAAGAATCTTTATGACGGTAGGAAAGTGACTGATGCCGAGACGCCAGGTCAGGACCAATAATATTGCTTATTCATCTTTGGATTTTATCAAGATTATCTAAATAAATATGAACACCAGATCATATGTAGCAACAATATTCAAAGCATGGCAAATACTAACACTTATCTAAAAAAAATTTTTTTTAATCATATCACCCCGGGCAAGGCGGTAAGAGTGAAAAGATTGGAAAAGAGAAAGCCGGAAACCACATCCTAAACAGGGAACAAGGGATGAGCCTCTACACCTATTCAATAGATGTGGGTGGAGTGTGAACCGATTCTGGAAAGAAAATCTGTATCGCACAACATAGTGATCCAATTTACTTAGTGGCTCAACTAGCAATGGATTCAATGTGGTTTTTCCACTTAGTTTCAACTAAGAAACTTAGCCCAAGAAAGCGCAATGAACCATTTCCGTAGAAGTTAAATTTTTGATAAAATCTGAAGTAGAATTTGCAATGTTATCGGTCCTGACACGTTATCTCAGCTTCACTCACTTCCCTACCAGCGATTTTGTAGAAATATTTTGATGATAATTGTTCTGATGAAATTTCTTATTTCGTATTTCAACTTCAAGAATTTAATAATCCATTTTACACATTTATATTTTTACCATTCTTCCGTGCATTGAATATTGCTGTCATATGTGCTTCTCCTACTAAATAATTCCATTTTTTCCTGGCAAAATTAAAAAAAATAACTGTAATGTAATCAATATTAATCTCGACGGCAGTCACTTTTAAGTTGCATCACTTTCATCTATTTTTTTACCAATATTTAAATTGCAAGTGTTCTGACGAACAGTTCTCCTTCGTGTCTTGACTACATGAATTCAGGCGTGCTACTAGATTGCCAACTATGCCTCACCGTTTTACTGTTGAACTAACTAGATCCAACCGTATGTTTTAGTTCTGCTATTTTAATAGTTCCTTTTCTTGCATTCTCCACTTGCGGTACTCCCTTATGATGACTTAATTCTTTGTCACCAATTTTTAAAAGTTTAAACCTCCAATTTCTGTATCCTTCGAATCTCTTCTTTTATTATCTTTTCTCCTTAGTAACGTTTTCTTTTTTACCCTCAGGAACCATTTGCGTCCTCGTGGCATTATCGCCTTACTTGGGGTGATATGATATTTTTTTTCTCAAGCCTTTCGGTCTTGTGGAACTCTCTTTGGTCTTCTTCTAATCCTGGTAAATATGATCTTTTTTCTTTACTTCTGTTCTTTTATTATTTTTTCTCTTCAATAACATTTTCTCAGTTTCTTATACTATCAGTTATCACTTTCGTCTTAGTGGTTTTATCGCCTGGCGTAGAGTGATGATAAAATAATTTTGCTCACTCTAAACCAAAGAATAAAAGATTCTATTCAACAAAGCGTTATATTTATTAGGGAACAAAATATATCACTTCACCTCTTGTTGCTAGACTTAGCTTCAATTTTTTTTCCATAACGTTCCATACCAAATAAAACGTTAGGAAGAAAACACCCATAATTACTGGAAAGAGTGATAACAGCTACTGGATTCGAGAATTTACATAAATAAAACAATGATTTCCTACTTGAAAGGTGACTTTGATCGACTGTTTTAAAATTAACTTTGGTTAAATAATTAAAATAGTAAATATTTATTTTAGAACTGAATTTGGTGTTGCCACGGAAGTAGAATTAAAGAAATCGCGTGCTGATTTCAAAAGAGATATACGGCACTTGATGCATTGCAACCGTCTTTTCTGTCTCATTTCTTTATTGTCATATAAAAGCGACGCTGTTTCCATGGCAATTGTTCTGACGATCTACATTCTTCAGACCCACTAAGTCAGACCTTTACAAATAAGATACAGCACGCTGTGTCCACCAAGTTTGAACCACTTTTACTTCCTGCCTATTCCAAATATAAAAAGAAAATCCCAGTCAGAGAGGTTTTTTTCTAGAGAACCGTTGTTTTGTTGAACAGATTCCTGTGGGAATGCTTCCTCAAACGCTACAAGATAAAAACGCTTCAGGTTAAAAGAGATTTATCAACTGGTCTCCACATCTCCATCATTCTCATTTGCTATTTTATATTCATAACCCAAACTTCATTTAGTAACTCCCTACCTTGAGTGTCTATTGAGCTTTGTATCAGGTGAACACACCTAAGAATTTAAATAAATAAAATAATGATTCAATGCTTGAGAGATGATTTTGATTGACTTAGAGCTAACCGTGAATATCGGTTTTAGAACTGACTTTGGTGGCGTCATGGAATTAGAATTTAAAAACTCGAGTGATGATTTAAAAACAGATACACGACGTTTGACGCAACATAATCTTCGTTTCTGTCTTATTTTTTACTGTGCAATACTAAGCATGTGGGCTTCACGTGTGTCTTTAACACTCGCTGATCATCAAGCGACCACTTCTCAAGTGAATTGGAGAGTGCACGTTTGTGTACAAAAGGCGCGAATTACGAGTCTCTCTGAATAGAGAGGGTACTGTTCAGCACATCTGCACCAAGGAATGCGCATGCGTGCATAAGTGATTGTGTATATAGATGTAGTGGAGCGGGGGATACGTTTGTAATTCTTTGCCTATTAAGGCGTTTGCGCGTGGCTGGGGACGCACGTGCGACTGTCCTCGTGAAACCGATAGTGTACCCACCTGCCCTTCGTGCACTTATCGACGCCCGCCGACGTCCTATTCATTCGTTATTATATCCATATTGTGTTTTTTCTTCTCTATCATGTAACTCTCTTTCTCTCTAAAGCTATTCACTCTTTTTCTTTTTTTCAGTTTTATTTTTCTTTCTTTCCCCTCCTTTTGTTTTTAAAAGGTCTTTCATAATATTTGTTCTATGGATAAACAAGGTACTAATCCTTAAACTCTCTCTCTCTCTCTCTGGCATCCAGGTTCCCATTTCTCTCTTTTTCGTTTCTTCTCTTTTTATTTATTGTCACTTATTTTGGGGCGTTTTTTCTAACTCCAAGTTAGTAAGATTATCAATGTCACTCGAGTCGTGGGTTCGACCCTCAATATACTAAATTCTGTATACTTGCATTTTATTCTTGAGTAATGTCAGTACTGCGTTTAATGTCTGGACGTAGGCAAAAATGACTCTCTACATTTTCCTTTTTTTTATTATCCGTGAAATGCAATGACCTCTTCAGAAAATAAGTATAGAAGTTTAACGTTACCTTCTCTCTGATTCAGAATTTTCCTACGTTTTTATTCAAGTCTAGACATCCGAGGGCGTGACGTTTCATAGATTAGATGTATTGTAACAATTTAGCTATTTTTAACGAGTTTGATGCTCTGCATGTCATCCATCAAGATGTGGAAGTAGTAAATACTAAACACTTAGATTACTCGGAGTATGGATCAGTTATAACAAATCAAGTATAGGAGAAAAAAAATTGAACAGTGATAGCCTAAAAAGATTTAAGTTGTACCGAAGGTAGTTTCACCCAACACTGCAAGTAGCTACGAAATTAACACATCAACCTGAAAACTCGCGTCGTGTTCTTAACTAGTCTCATCAGATTGAGACATTCATACAGATGTCACGTATTAGATCAAACTCGTTCAGAAATAGCTAAACCGTCCGTTGTATAGAACAGATTTCTTACATCAATGTTGACAAGGAAGCGAAAGAAACCTATGAAGTGTAGAGAGGACAATCGTCTAAAATTGTCCACTGGCGTTACATAATCATAAGCAAAGAACTGTACCGAATAAAATAAACCACATCTATTGAAGACCTTAAAAAATAGCAACAACTAAAATGGATAGCATGTATGAGTCAAAATGAAAATAATAAAGATTTTGACGTTCCACATTATTCTAAGCCAAACTGCGGCAAACCCGTTCAGAGTTATCTAAAGCTGTCTTCTGTATAGAACCATTTCCCAAAATCAATTGTGACAAACGTCTTCGGCCGAGTATAGTCTTAGGGTCTTAGAAAAGGTTATACTTCTTTGAACATTGTGAACTTGCGCTACACAGTCACAAAGAACTATACTAAATAGCTGAAATCACATCTCTTGATGAATACCAACAGCAGTAACAAATAATATTAAAAGCACATGTAAGGCGAAAATAAAAAATCAAGATGTAGACATTCCACATTACTTCAAATAAAAGATTAAGAAGTAAACCGCCATCATTACTGAAAAAAATGCTATGAGTTACTATTGGATTTGAAAAACCTGTTTACATAAAAAAAAAAAGAAAAAACTTTATAAAATTAACCTTAAAACTGTACGAACATTTCTTTCCATAAATGCAAAATATTTCCTTGTAGGGAAACGGTTAGTATGGCCATACCTTGTGAAAGGTTACTAGAGATGACTCATGTTTTAGTTTAACCCATTAGTTTTGTACAACTTGCGTTTAAAACCACGTAAAATTTAGATTTTTACGTTCATTGTATTTTGTAACAAATTGTGGTTTCGAGAACTTAAAATTAACGGCTAACAAACTAAAAAAATATTATTCACATTTATATTGAAATTTTATCGACTTTCTCGTGAAATATCAAAGCCACGTTTGGATTCTCTTTTCGCACCATTCATTTAATTTTGGTTCGTCTCTTACTGTTTTTCTACCTTTTCTCGTAATTCCCTTGTAATCTACTTTTGTATTTTGTTCTTTATTTTTTTACTATATTACCTTTTTGTATTCTCTTAAAACCTCTTTCTCTTCTCCTCGTGTCCACTTAGTTTCGCCCTCAACTGTATTTTTTGATCAGCTTCTATCCTACCCTTTGACAGTCGCACTAACTTAATGCTTGATACCGTGTGACTATACCAGCTGTACCGGAAATGGATTTTAGACAGATGCATAATCTGCTCCAATTTCAGCCTGCCTTTTGGTGTTTGTATATTGGTTCGTCGCCTTGGTAATAAAGCACTTTTAATACCAAACAACGATGGACGTCGGTTGAGAGTGCGTAGGAGGTGGGCTGGAAATAGGTAAGGGATAAGATTGCCGGGAGTCAGAGGTTGGTTTGAGGAACAAAAAGAAGCTTTCTTTTTTAAAAGAGATGATGGAAGGAACAAACGAAGGTAAAGAAGAATACAAAGCAAATATTGGGTGTCTGTTTGGAAATAATCCCATAATCTGGATGGCTTTTTAAGATAACTATCTAGTTAGTTTGGTTGACCACTTACCCTATATGTCTAACCGTCGGTTGGCCAACATGTGCAGCTGTCTGCGAGTGCGTGCGAATGAAGCCTACAAGAAATATATATTTATGAAATAGATAAAGGCTACGGCCATCCTCTCTATTATAATATAAAGACCGTGGTGTATATATATATATATATATATATATATATATAAACTCAAAACATCATCTAAAGTGGTTATAAATTATAATCTATATCAATGACACAATTAATTCATTTAATCAGACCATGTTTTATTCGGTAAAAACATTTTCCAAGAATACAGAAAAACCTCACCGTTCACCTGATAAATAGGGTATCGTCTTGATCTATCTATCTATCTATCTATCTATCTATCTATCTATCTATCTATCTATCTATCTATCTATCTATCTTAATAAAGACCATGATTATATATATATATATATATATATGAAAAAGAAATAGGGTAGTTCCAACGAGAGAGATTGGTATAGAATAAAAATATGTGAGAGGCCGTGGAAGTTTTGTTTAAAGTGTATATTTATTGTTGTTGTTATTATACATGTTATGATACTTTAAGTGTCCATAATGGTATTTGTGATGCTACACGTGCCTCGAGTCTAAGATTGACTCTCTTCAGGCGAATAAATTTGTGGCTTTACGTATCGAGTTCCTTTTATTTCTGAGGGCCAATTTGTTGTTTATAAATAAGTAAGTCAGTAAGTAGGAAAAAAAAAAAAATCAAATCAGTAAATAAAATAAAATAAGATAAAATAAATCAAATGTTGGTGTGTTGAATAGTCTGTATTTTCTCTCATCAGCACGCCTATAAATGGATAAACAGATGAATAAATAAAATCGATGAATGAATCAAGTGCTTACTAAAAAATTGAAATGATTCTGGTCTGGGGTTCCCTCATTAGTACGCTAAAATTATCTTCTAGGTGCCTTTTCTTATCTACAATTCTCTTTATCTTTCAGTTAGTGTTTTTATTGCTTTGACGGTGTTTTGAATTTGGTGTGTTTGTGTCTATGTGTGTGTGCTTGTGTGTGTGTGTGTGTGTCTATGTGTGTGTCTGTGTCTGTGAGCGTTTTTGATTTCGTCTTTATGTTTTAGAATTGTATTTTTATGGGTCGTCTGTTTCTTTTTTATTGTTTAGGGTTATCATTTGAATTTGGTGTGTATCTGTATGTATGTGAGTGTGTGCGTATGTGTGTGTGTGATTGTATGTGTGTGTCTGTAGGTTTCTCTGTGTGTGTGTGTTTTCATGGGTCATCTGGTTCTTTATTATTGTTTGGAGTTATCTTTGAATTTTGTGTCTGCGTGTATGTGTGTATGTATGTGTGTGTCTGTATGTTTTTCGTTGTGTATGCTTTTCATGTCGTTTTGTTGAGCGAAGGCTTGTATTTTTTATGAATCTTTCTTCCTGCATCATTAGTGATTCGTAGTCTGTGTTTTGGGAAATAGGTAAAACTTTGAATTTGCCACAACTACATTCATGCAAAAGTTGGGAGACATATGATTTCTTCTTATATGATAATCTTATATTGCTTTTATGAAGGGATATTCTATTATTCAAGCATTGTGTCACTCCCACGTATATCTTTGCGCATTTGTCGCATTTTAGAGCGTAAACTACAGTTTTCGATTTGCAGCTCAGATACGACTTTATTTCGAATGTAGTTGCGTTTTCGAACTGGAAGTATTTTCTTTCTATTATTATGTTGCATACCCAACATCATTTTTGTTGAATTTTGTGACCCCCTGTGTTGTGTGTTGTTCGAATTTTGATGAGGTTAGGATGTCTCTTAAATTTTGGGGCTGGCGTTTGCTGTTAATTATTTTGGTTGTCGTTATAGTGGAACATCCTGCCATCCCCAAGAATGGAATGTTCTAGACTATAAAGGACGGTGACAAGCGGTACGAGAGAGAGCAAACGTCATAGGCGAGGGCATTCTTTATTTAGTTTATTCCGATCCTACTCGTTGATTGTTTATCTGTAACTTATTGTTAATTGTACAGTAGTACAATAAATCAGTTATGTCGTATTCCTGTGTCGAGTACCATTCTTCCACTAATCTTTACACTGATATTCCTTTCCGGGATATATCAGTTGTCTTTAAGATTTCTTTTAATTTTTTTCATTATTGTTGAGTAATTCCATGTGTGTTTTGATCTTTGTGAATAATTCTGGATTGTTTTTGTTGTGTTTGGAAACGTATGCTAGAATGTGTTCTTCTTTTTCATGTTTTCGTTGTTTTGTTTTTTTTGTGGGGTGATTCCGGAGAATTTCTAATTTTGTTTATTAGTGGGGTGGGGTATCATCTTTTTGGGTCTCTGTGGATCTTCCTTCCGTTTACTCCGATCTCTGTTAGCTACAATCTTCAAAAGTTTAAACGCATCCTCTTGATTGGGGTGAAATAATTTAGAAAAAGATAGCAAGAAAAGAGAGAAATGAAAGAATTTGACGCACACAAGCTATATTGAAGGCAAAAGTGATAGGCGATAGCAGTGAATAACTTACCTTACGAGTTTGTGTAAATGATTGACAGAATGCGGTTAGGAGGTAGCAAAAGTAGAAATCATTCTTATTTTAAAAGCTGTCAGTTGTGAAGAGGATTGATCGCCTATGTTCTGAGTGGATCATGGCAGAGAGAAGAGCATCAACCTCAAATAGAAAATAAACTTGAAATTAATATTTCCAAAAGACTGCTTCACGAATTTTTTTTTCAAATACTATCCCGTTTTAAATAAACAGATTTTAGTTATGGCAGCAAAATCGTTATGACCATCGAAATTCTGTCGTGTTTCTTGTCGTCTCTTGCTTCATTTCTTCGGATCCCACGCTATCGCATACACTGCATCTAACGGCAGACAATCTTCTCTGTTATTGCCCGCTATTTTATGAGGAACGTCCTCGTTTCTAGGTGGAAATGAAAGGTAAAATCTGAGTATACATGTCAACTGGTTAACCAAAAGAGCATTGCTACATGATGATTCGCGTAGCAATCAATCTGGGCGCAGAGCGGGATCGTAACACTTCTAATTCTCAACTATTTTGCAACGTCTTTTTGAGTTCTTATACCAACACTAAAAAAAAAAAGAGAAAAGGCATCGCATCACCGTGAGGAAGCTAAGCCTACCGTTTTTCGAGCTATCATAGTTCTGAAAAGTATTTTGCAATTCTTGTCTGTCTATTCATACTGTATTATTCTCTTTTTTTTATAAACCTTTCTATCCAAGCAAGACATGACCGCCACTGGTGTGCAGGGGATTACAGTGACTGAAAAAACAAGGTACAGGGGAAGATGAAGAAAAAAATAAGAGGTGGATGCGAATCAAAGATGGCAATTGACATTGTGGTTAAACTTTTGGAGACTGTAGCTATCAAGGAAGCAAGCAAACGGCAAGGGGTTCCACAAACGGAAAGTGCAAAAAAAAAAAAGAAACTATTAGAATAGAAGAGGGGGTTACATTTAACTATTTTGATGGTAAAAAGGTGGCGGCCAATGTAGAAGCACGAGTAAATACATGTGGTGAGGGAACCAAAACAAAAGCTCATCAGAGCAGTTGCCATGAAAATACTTGTGAAATAGGCAGGGAGGAACCACATAACGTCGCTGAGAAAGTGGCTGAAGGTAGAATGCCATATCAGGATCGATTATTTTGCAGATCCTACTTTGGATTTTGTTGAGAACCTCAAGATGAATTGCAGGAGCACCGATAAATCAACAGTATTCAATGTACGAACGAATGATAGATTTATAAATGTGCAAAATGGATTATGTCGTGAAAACTTCCTGGCTCGACACTGTATCCCAATCTTACTAGCAGTAAATGTTACTATAGATTCGATGTCGTCATTTCATTTCAGATCATTTTAGAGATTAAGACAAAAAAGTTAAGTGTGTTGGTCTCTAGGAGTCTAGAATCATCCATTCTTGTTTTCAAATGATTATTTTTTGCTTTTGTTTTTTTTTATATCTCTTGGTTGCATGTTACTATAGACTAAATGTCTCTGAAAAGGCATTAGGACCTTGAGTAAGTTCTCGCTTATTTTTCATGTTAAGTAATGCTTTATTAACAAAATTTCGTAAGAAATATGTCGCTAAAAGTAGTGTCCTTCGCTAGCCACTATTTTTCCCCATCTTTCTAGTAGCATTAGAATTCCGCGTCGGAAAAGCGACACGTCTTTTGAGACTAACTACGAATTGACCCAGTTTTTGGTATCTTCATAAGAATGATAGTGTTGCTCAGCCAGGCCATGTGCCATCGATCGAAACAAGTGATAATCTGATAGGGTAATATCTGGTGAATATGGCAGGTGTGGTTTTCATCCGTTTTGCAGCATGTGGCCTAAAGTTGTCATGTTGTAAAATCCCTTTCTTTTATCTCTACTCGTATAGCAGCCGTTTTTTTTATTTTAATACTCGGCGCATACGTATCAATTGAAGTCGATAGCGATATCTCGATGTGATTTTGGTAGTTTGAGCAGCTCATAATAAACTACACCCGGTAGAAAATTCGAACCATTGATATTCGGCTTTGCTGCCGATGATGATGCATGGCCAGGCATACCCCAAGATCGTCTAAGCTTAAGGTTATTCTAGTGTATCTACTTTTCATCGCCGACTACGATCAGTCAGTTGAAGTGATATACGTGATACACGCTTGGGCGATCATGTCTCGAAAGAGACTTGACTGACTGGGCAGAACATTATCCCGCAGTAGGTTGCCATTGCTTTCTGCGGTAGACTGGTTGCCGACCAAGGCTATAGAATCCAATCTGTTCTGCTATTTAACCCATAACTGGAAGGAAGAGACGGATTAATACCTTTCCCAAGGGTATTTGCGCGTAAGTGAATACAATGGATTACAACTGGAATTCGAACTCGGCTACCCGGTTTCTCGTTCCGAGCCGATATCCACTGTACCACAACGCACGTCCGACTACGATATGATGCAAAAAATCTTTTTTTCTGCCGTTGATGCATCTGTTCTTATATGAGATGACGCTTTTCGAAGTGTTTCGGTTTCAACACCTCAGTTAGTCAGACAAATGCCATACGTGATACACGCTTGGAAGACATGACGAACCGGGCAGAAGATAATCCCGCAATAGGTTGTCATTACTTTCTGTGGTTGACTGGTTGCCGACCAAGGCTATAGAACCCAATCTGTCCTATTATTTAACTCATAACTGGAGGAAAGATGCGGATTAATACCTTTCCCAAGGGTATTTGTGCATAAGTAAATGCATCGAATTCAACTAGATTTCCAACTCGGCTACCCGATTTCTCGTTCCGAGCCGATATCCACTGCACCACAACGCACATCCCTTCAACGCGAACGGGACCCCATGTCCTTGCTTTTGAATCATTTTTAATGCTTTAAACGTTTCAAAACTGTTGTGTGATTAACTCTTAATGATTCTGCTTGTGTCTGGGATTAGTTTTCATGAAGGAAAGCCTCCAATTGTTCGTTTTCAAACTTTTTTGGTGCGCCAGTGCGCTCTTTATCTTCACAACAAAATCATTATTTTTCAAGAGTCTAAACCAATCTCTGCATGTTGTTTTTGACGATTGCCGTAAGTTTCACCTAGAATTTTGTGTGTTTTAGCTGAATTTATTTTTAGGTTGTTAATGCAGTAACATTTGCCTCAAATACACAATCTTTTGCACGAAATTCGACATGTTTAACGTTATGAAAAATAAAGTTGTTTACAGTTCGGCGAAATGACATACACAGAATTTTAAGCTTGCTTATAGTACTTCCTTTTAGATCCGTTACTATCTGAAACTACACGCACGAAGTTCTGGGACGCCATCTGTTGAAAAACAGCGAGAACTTATTCAACGTCCTAATATTTGTATCCAACTGATTCTGTCAGCAAACTACTTCTAATTGCTTAAACCGTAACATCTGTTTTCACTGGGTGTCTCGCCAACAACTTCAGCTTGACTCTTCAAATCGATCACTTCCGACCTCACTCAACTTCCGACCATTTAATACACTCTGCTTCTCTGTTGAATAGAAACTTCAGAAGGTGGCATCACAGCAGAAGTGATAATTTCGTCAACACACCACGATATGCGAACTGTTCTATTATTTTTATATCACGATCACCAAACACGGCGGATGACGTCTCCGTGATTATTCACCATCATTCGTGAATCTTATTTTTTTCGAATATAAAAGTATTTAAATAATGATAATAGACCATACGCAATAAAATAAGTCTGTTTATTGGTAACCTTTTACATATTTTTTAAAAAATTATTCATCGTTTTTTTTAAGATATTTTTAAATTTCAGATTTATGAACTTATTTATGAAATGAAGTTCACGAGTACAGCGGTTAAAACGTTAATATTTTTACCTGAAGTACCAGGTTCAGATCTCACGTAGTTCAATTTCTCTATAAGATTACCTTCTGATAACATCTAGGAAGGCGACCACAAAGTGCGACACCGTTGGGAACCAATTGAAAGCCATACAGCGTCGTTTCTCTAGAATTTTAAAGAAAATTCTGTAGACAAAACTGAAATCTATCAATCATTGGGTGAGCACGAAGTCAGAAGTCATTGTTATCGAGGTTCTGCAACAGGGATTAACTAGCCAGCTTAAGAGATAAACTAACCGGAATCAAGCAGTAAGCCATTATTAAATTCAGTCAGTCAGTCAGTCAGTCAATTGCCATACTTGATAGATGCTCAAAGGACTAAAAATGAACTAATCGTTTTCACAAGGGTATTTGTGGGTAAATGAAATGAAACAATTTTGACTCCAGTTATGATTAGCAGGACAGATTAGGTTCTATAACCTTGGTTGGCAACTATTCTGCTGCAGAGAATAGTGCCAACCTACTACGGGAAAATCTTCTGCCCAGTCAGTCATGTTTTTTTTTTCGAGACATGATCGCCGAAGCGTGTATCACCCAAGACAATTAAGTGACTGTAGCAGATTTGCATTGTGGTTTAATCGATATTGGTTCCGAATGAGAAGTCGGGGAACTGAGTTCGAATTCCAGTCGAATTTGTTTCATATTACTTACACACAAATACTCTTAGAAAATGTTTTAATCCATCTCTTCTGCCTCCAACTTTGGGTAAAATAGCAAGACAGACTGGGTTCTATAATGGTAATAATTCATTCTTCTGTCTAGTCAGTTATATCATGATAAAGACATGATCGCCCAAGTGTGTATCACGTCCGGCAACTAACTGACTGACTGAATTTAAGAACGGCTGATTCCGGTCAGTTTATATATTAGACTGTCTAGCTAATCCCTTTTGCAGACGCCCACTCACACACATACCTATGTTATAGGGCAAACTTAGTGTTTATTCTCCAGCTATGCTGGGAGGACCATAGTTGCAGTTTCTATGAAAGCGCGTTAATAATCTTGTAATATAATCTTAATAAACGGACTAGATTGGCATCTAGGTCCCACCCCGAATTTAACCAATAGACTAAACTTGTATTGTATGTATTTAGCTATAAAATAAAAATGGCTTTAAAAGAGTAGATAGCGGTTTTCAAGGAGGAAAATAAAAACCGTTGACATAATTAAATTTAGCCACCACTTCTATTTCAAATTTTCTCGAACTTCCTGCTTGTGGAATCCACTTCCGTTTACTTGCTTACCTGATATCTATAGTCTCCAAAAATTTAAATGTGACGTCAAGTGCCATCTTCTCTTCTCTTGAAACCCGTTCATTTTTTATCCTTTTCTCAATATCTTTTGTACTGAGTTTTTTTCTCTCATCATAACTCCCTACACACTAGTGATTAAAAAATATGAAGCGTTTAGTATCTACTAATTCCACTTATTGAATTCTTATGATGGATTTAATGTAGGTGCCATCACTGCTTTCATTCTAATTCCTGATAATATTTTCTCTTTCGGAAATAATTACTTTGAGTCTGATTTCTTGGAACATTTGGTAGAGGATTTTGATCTTGTGTTCAAGATATTTCTTATTCCAACTATGAATACCTATGTTATCAACATAGCCTCACCCTTCATATTGGCCTCGGAAGGGAAAGCACCAACGCTTAATAGATTCTTTTGCGATGTAGTGGGAACTGCTTAAATGGTCGGTTCACATCTCTTTACATCTGTGCTTGTAGACACAGGAATAATTTAGGAAAGTATTGAATTTATTTGAGTTCCCATTTCTTCATTGTTGTACGCCTGATGAGGTTTAACGTTTTGGTATGTGGGTCTTCGCCAGAGAGGTACGGATTTTTTGAACCCATATAGTTTCTCTGTAAGATGTAGACATTCTCTTACATCAGCGCTTACAAGGTGGCTTCTGATGTTTGGGAAGAGGAAGTTTCTATTTATGTAGCTATATGTTATTGTGAGCAGGTGAACCTATCAGGTTAAGAAAAAAAATCCATACGGATAGCTTATTTTTTACAAAGAACTGCAATTTTTTAAGCAAGATCCCTTGTGCGTACTCCTCTGAGTCAAAAGTTAGTTTTCGTCTTCCTTACCATCATAAATTTCATTTCATACCACTTCCTCTTTCACTTACATTACACACCTTATATAATAACCCCTACACTGAGTAAATCTAAAACATGTGCCCTGTCCCTTCAGGACGTAGGCGATCATGGTTCTCCACGTCTCCCTATCCCTTGTGGCTCTCAGTATGTTTGAGCCTGTTGCTCCTGGCAACCCCTGTTCCGTCATCCACCTGATCCGACCCTGCAAATATGTTATCCGCTTCCTTCCTCTGTCTCTCCTTCCTTCTATCTGACCAGTCGGTATCAGGTTCTCCAGGCTCTCTTTCTTCATTGGATGTCCCAGGAACTTCAGTTGTCTCTTCCCGATGCTCAGCATCAATTTCCTTTTGTTGCCATTCTTTCCAACACCTCCTCGTTGATTGCATGCTCAGTCCACGATATCTTCTGTAGAATATTATATCCTTCTGTAGAACCACATTTCGGCCGCTTCCAGTTTTGTCCTCATTTTCGATGATATTGTCCAGCATTCACTGCCGTATTGAAGAACTGACATCACGTAGCAGTCTAGCACTCTTTTCTTCGTTTCTATTGAGATTTTCCTGTGTGTTAGTATTTTGCTCATCTTCTGGAACGCGTCATTTGCCATGCCAATTCACCTTCGGATCTCCGTGTCGCACTTTCCATCTTCCGTTAGAACACTTCCTAGGTACTTAAATTTTTGTACTTGCTTGATTGTTATCCCCGACCTGTATTTGGCATTTTGGGCTGTATCTTTTGCTGATGACCATGCACTCAGTTTTCTTAAAGTTTATTTGTAGTCCCTTCTTGTCACTCTCCACTGCTACTTTCTGTATCCACAATCAGCTCTGTATGGTCCGCATACCTTATGTTGTGCAGGTTGTGGCCTCCTATAACAAATCATGGTGTGTCATCTTGGGTCCTCAAAATATTATCTTTTAGTGTTTAATTAACCATCAAATAACAGTCACGTGTCAGTCTTTATTCATCCGCCTTATCCTCATAATCATCAGTTTCCACCTGCTCATTTCATTCATATATCTCGTATGTCAATTACTAATCCTCTGCTTTGAAAACTGTTTTTGAAGTTACTTTTTTGAGCCTGTTTTATATTATAGCTGAATACACACAATACAAGTATAGTGTATTCGTTGAATTCGGAAAAAATTAAATTCAGAGAAAATATTAATTAAATTCAGGGAAAAGATTGACTGAATTCAGATAAAATTATTATTTGAATTCAAATAAATATATTGGTTGATTTCAGGTAAAAATATTAGTTGAAGTCAGATAAAATAATACATGTCAAAAATAATTTCACGGAAATTTTCCACTGCATGACCCTTTCGTTGCAATGACAGTTAAATGTAAAACCAAAAATCATAAATGTTGGTTTGGTCATTTAACTCTTAGTAAGCCAACTTGTTAATCTCAAAGTTTGAGAGCGGATATAATATTCGCTGATTTAAAAAGCAAGAAGAAAGGACTAAACATTAATTTCATGAAGACTGAATGCATGGTTATCAGCAAAATGGAATAGCCCAACATACAAATTACAATTTGGAGAAAAAAAAGTCACACATTTATAACAATTTAAATATCAAGTAAGTGTTTTAATAAAGGACTCAAAGTGTGCTATTGAAATTAAAAGTACATTGTCAAATCGAAATATGCTTTCAAACAGCTAAGTAATATATTAAAAAACAAAAAAAGTTAGAAAAAAGAAAACAGTACTGAACTGTTTTTTAATACCACTCCTCATATATGGCAGTGAGTGCTGGACAATTGCTTCACATATGATGAAGAGATTTAAGCAATATAAATATGGTTCTACAGGAGCATACTGAGAATACCATGGACTAATCATGTGAGCAGCAACAAAGTTTTTAAGAAAACATACTTAATATCAGGACTGGGCAGCTGAAATTTCTAGGGTATATAATGAGGAAAGTGGTTTGGAAAATCTTATACACACAGGGAAGATTGAAAGCAAAAGGGACAGAAGAAAACAAAGCATAACTTTTGATTTTGAGTAAATGTTTAATTAGAGATATAACAAAAATACAGATCTTATTTCAGAGCTACAAAATGTATTTTAAACTAAATAGGAAAAGAAATCATGGAAAGCCATGATAGACAACATTTTAAAGTGACATGGGACAGAAGAAGAAGAAGAAGAAGAAGAAGAAGAAGAAGAAGAAGAGTTGCTGATTTATATGGTAGAAACAATAGAAACGTTGTTAGATCTTATAGCATCCAAATAAAATGATTTCTTTTTCTTTTCTCTTTTTTCTTTTCTCTTTTTTACAATGATTTTTACTCTGTATAAAGCCAAAGCTCCAGTATAGGTTGAGGCTGACAAGGTAATAGGCACAAACCCTGTTATGGTGTCCTCCTACGAGGAATGGACTCTTCCTCTTTTTATATGTAATTAGCTGCGTGACTTCTAAAGGGCAGTCGACAGAAGCAGTTAAACGCAGCAGTTAAACATTTAACTAGAACTACTAGTCAGAAAATAAGCAGCGTAATAATACCTTCGTACTTACTTATTTCTATTTACTTATTATTAACACTTCCTTTGAATATCTTGTTTCTTATACTTATGCACTGGACCTACCTTCTTGGACCTACCTTCTTGTTCCGTGTCTTACTTCGGCCAAACTGGTCACTACACTTTGCGACGAAATTTTGCCAAAACTCCACAACGAATTGGCGACGAAGATCCGTGACAAAGGGTTACTGGAAGCGGAAGAGAAAGATAAGGCTTTAGAAGCAACTAGAAACCCAATCCTAATCAAGAAACAAGGGATAAACACCTGTTCCTGTTCAAAAGATCAGGGATGGAATGTGAAGCAGCTGTTGATTTTTATTGACAAAAGAAAAACTGATTCAAAAGTAAGTTCAGTGTTTTAGGAGGAGTCGTTAGAAGTATAGAGTCGAAATAAACTTTAGAAGGAACTAGTAATCCAATACTAAAAAAGGGTAATAAGTGATAAACTTTGTTCCTTTTCAAAAGACAGGGGTGTATGAATTTAGACGATAAACGAACTTATCTACTCATATTGAAGAATGAGGATAGCAGGAAAAGATAGGAGCGATAAATTAGGTATGAAGACAGTCACATCCACTGAAGATCCGTGCATAAACAACGAGGACTGAATCAAAGATATCCAGTCGAAATCGTACCTTTGAGTATGGCATGGAGAACTAACTGGAGCGGTAATATTCTGTAAGGCAAAATGGCTAACCGCTATTTCAGAACCAGTAATTTACCAATATTTCTCACCCGACGATGACGTATGTAACATGATGTCTCTTTTATGCGAGTAAATGCAAAAAATTGAAGATCGCATCCAGAAACTGCTCATTTACCTCAGATCTTGCCGCAAGCATTGGAAAACGCTCCTGGATTTATCCATCTTTTCCAAATGTGGGATATTGTTTGTGGGAACGAGTCCTCGGGCTGTGGACTTCATTTCATTATAAATAGCTTCCAGCCTCAAACGAACGGAAACGGTATATTTTTCCGGTTACGTTTGTTGTTATCAAAACAGTTAGAAGTTAAAGGACACTAACTTTCGTAGAGTTCGGCTGCTTTTTGTTCTGAATAAAATTGTTCCAGGTAATCTAAAAGGCTTCATGTAACTTCCTTTGAATTAATGTCCCTTAAGCAATGTTTTGGGAAAGCCAGGAGATGTTCAGATGTTATCGTTTCTAGATAACAAGGTTGATGTGTATCTATTTTCTTACTGAATTATATCTCCTCTCTCTTTCCCTTTTCTATCTATCTTTGCACTGTTCATATCTATCTATCTATCTATCTATCTATCTATCTATCTATCTATCTATCTATCTATCTATGCTCTGTTTATATCTATTAGTATATTATTTAACTTATTTTTATAAGTATATTGCCGTCTTCTTTTTCTTTTTTTTTTTAGCTGTCTCCATCAGTTTCGGTCTTCTCTTTTTCCTTTCTCTCTTTATTTCTCTCGTTCTATATGCCATTCTCGCTTTTTTAAAATATAAAGATAATCTAAATTTTCTTTATATAATTTTATTCCTATCGCCATCAACAAACTCACCACCATGTACATCGTATTCTAGTTCTCTTTTCGCCAGAAGCATTGCCTCTTTTTTTCATCTTCTATGCCCCGTGTTCCTTCAGGACATGGGTGACCATAGTTCTTGACAATTTCACAACGTTGCTTCGTGTACGTTCGCCAACCTATTGTTTTATTTGGATTGTTCTAAAGATTTGCTTACGAGATCCGCTCATGTCATGTTCTCACCATCTAGAAGACCACCGAGAGTAGCCAAAGAAAACAAAAATAAGGGACTAAGCGTAATTCATGGCCACCAAGCAGAGGAGCCCAAAATGCCAACTACAGGTCGTAGATACTACAATCAAGAAGACACAAAAATTTAAATACATAGGAAGTGTTCTAACAGAGAACGGAAAAAACGACACCGAGATTTGAAGGCGTATTGTCATAATCAAGGAAGCATTCCAAAAGCTGAGTAGAGTATTAAGAGACAGGAAATTTAGTTGGAAACACAGGAAAGAGTACTAGATTGTTACGAGATGCCTGTCGTTCAATATAACAGCGAATGCTGGACAATCTCATCAAAGACTTGGAGCCACCGAAATGTGGTTCTAGAGAAAGATGCTGAAGATACCATGGACCGAACATGTGAGAAACGACGAGGATTTGGAAAGGATGAATACGAAATGGAAAGTTATACTTAATATCAGGAAACTACAGCTGAAGTTTCTGGGAAATGTAATGGGGAATGGGGGTTGGAGAATCTGATACTCACGGGTTGGATAGAGGGGAAAAGAGACAGGGAAAAGCGACATAACCGATGGGCTTCTCTCTTTCTTATTTACCTTCCTTTGAACTGTCAATCTTGTTACTTTTCTTCTTTTCACTGTACTTGCCCCTGCTTACGGCCATATCATGGTGAAAAATCACTTCTCGAAGTTAAGTAACGTCGAGCCTGAGCAATTCCTAGATTAGTGACCGCTTGGAATACCAGGTTCTGAAAGTTTGGATGAGCAAGTGGCGTAAAGAATAACGGCCCAAAATTGGAACTCAACTCGCCGAGATCTAATTCTGGTTGAGCTCGTTATATTCACAAATACTCAGATACCCTTGGGAAAGGTAGAAACGCATCTCTTCCCATCCCCAACAATTAGTTAATTAGTATGTCTTGTACCAGGAAATCATTACCGTCTCCCCCAAAATATTACAATCTAAAAATATTTTATGACTATAAATAACTTGTAAAAGAATTATAAGCAGTAGAACAAAATAAATAAATGAATCTTTTCTTTCTTTCTTTCTTTCTTTCTTTCTTTCTTTTATAGATCTTTTTCTATCTAAGTATTGTAACTGTATTTCTTTCGTTTTCCCTTTCTCGATTTTCTATTTACAGTTTTACCATTTGTTTTTCTTTCAATCTCTCAACTTGGTTATGTTTTTCATCCCATCTCTTCTCTTTTTTCTTCCCTTGGTTACCTCGACAGGGTGTAATCATTAGCAAGTTTGTTTCGTTAAAACCTTTCACAATTGGGTAGTGAATTCGATCCTCAATGGCTACCCCATACTTTCGACCTTATGTCACATCTAAGCGGCGCTTAGAAAAGCAAATACTCTTCCTTTGCCTTTCTACATATTTTCTTCATATAAAATACAATATAAGACATATATAGATAGATTATAAAATGTGTACATAGATATATATTTTTTTTAAAGATCAATCTTTCAGTTCTTTTTATATGTTCTTTCCCATTATCGTCTACTCTCTTTCTCTCTCTCTCATTCCGTCTATCTCTCTCTCCATGCACATATACATACATACATAATCTAGCATTAGCTGGCCATTTGTATCTCTATAATTCAGTTGACAAGAGCGCACTGGATCTGACGGTAATTTGTACTGTCAAGCGGAAAGCAGGTTCGAATTTTACCGGAGAGGATAATTTTTTTCTTTAATAAGATTTCTCGGACATTCAGATGATAATTAAATAAATATAGAGTTTAATAAATAAACGAAGCGTCGATTCAAATAATGCATCTGCTAATATATATATATACATATATATACATATATATATATATATATGTGTGTGTGTGTGTGTGTGTGTGTGTGTGTGTGTGTCATTATTTAGTTTTTGGTCATAATTAAATTAGTTGTATTAAAAAGTGTTCAATACAATTATATTGAAGAACGTTTTAGTATTTTCTATTTGCAAACGAGTTACAAATGAATACATATATATATTACATGAGAATATGTTACAAACTACTAAAAAAATTGTACATTAATTAGATTAGACCAGTACACAGTTGTATTAAAAAGTGTTCAATTCAATTATATTGTAAAACTTTTGAATATATTTCAGCTGCAAACGAGATAAATATGAATGTATATATATATATATATATATATATATATATATATATATATATATATATATATATATATATTGGGAATACCAGGTGCTGTTAGCATTCACGGATGTGCGGTGGATGTCGGCTTGGAGGGGGAAATCGGTGAGCCGAGTTCCAATTTCAGTCGAGCAACGCTGCATTCACTTGCGCACTGGTACCCTTGGGAAAGGTATTAATCCGTTCGTTCCCTCCAATTATGGGTTAAATAATTGAGGTCTGCTGTTCGTGCGATCTGTGGCAGTCATCTGCACCAATTGTTTGTTATCAGCAGTTCCAAGAAGTGTGGATGGTACTACACAATGCCTTCACCACTATAAACAAATCTCTGTGTGGTTGTCTTGCTGGAAAAAGGTTGGACCCTCATACGTTGAACGCGACGGGAGAATCCATTATATATATATTCATTTTTATCTCGTTTGCAGCTGAAATATATTCAGAAGTTTTACAATATAATTGAATTGAACACTATATATATATATATATATATATATACATTACGTGAGACATGTTACAAATTACTACAAAATTGTACATTTTGTTTCGACATTGAAAGAACATTGTCTCATCAGTTAATAATGATGATAACAATGAATTTGTAGTAGTTTTTCCCAAGCTCTCACGTAATATTCAGTGGTCTGTTTTTACACTGAGCACTGTTTTAAATCAATGTTTTGAACTTTTCAGTTTTATTCTTCGTTGACGTATGAGTGTGAGTGTGCGTGTGTGTTCATAGCATTTGCTACTGAAGTCATTTATTCTTTTTTTAATGAAAATAGTTAAATCAGAACCAGAATATACAACGGATATACATATTTCTCCAACGAAACATCACTACCATCAACAGCATCATCAACGTCGTCGTCGTCGTCATCATAATCAATAGACCCATTACTACTGATATCTCTTTCATCTTTGAAATATTATATCAATATCATGAACATCATCATTCCCAGCATCAAAAACGACCTAATCCGTACTGTTATGAGAATTCTCCAGATTTTCTCTATTAATATTTTAAATATCATTTCCCCTTTTCTCTCTCTCTCTTACTCTTTCTCTCTCTCTCTCTTTTCTATTTTTATTTCTCTAGCTTTACTGTTATCCCCCCTACCGCAAAAAATCACATTCTTTAGAAAGCTGAGAATAAATATAAACACTGGCTTCGTTATTTTTTGCAGACGCATCCATACAATGGGTGAGAGAAGATAACAATACCACATGTCCAACGGACAGAATGCCCGGATGTATGACTGATTTCATTGTCGTTATATTTAGTTGACTGCCGTCACGACAATCGTGACCACCAGCCACTGATTATTTACTTAATCAATAAATAAACTCCTTACAAGACATTAGTCGCGAGGAAATGTAGAAGTATAAATAAGTCGACACACTTTCCATAATTCACTCTCCGTACCGATATTTATATACACATTACTAGGTAGATAGTTATTTGAATATAACGAAGCCAAAAGTTACTTGATTGCAGCCTTTCAATGAAACATTACTAAATAAATAAATTCTTTTAAACGGATTATTTTCAAATCCGATATTATATCTTATTATTATCAATGTTTTTTTAGACACACACAGCGACTCATTTATAAAATAAAATTGTTGAATAGGGCAGCTTAATTTTTCAATTATTTTTGAAAATCAACATTGCACCTGGTTTGAAATTTAGATTCCTAGCTATTATCAAATTTGGAGCAGTTAGCTTTAAATATTATCGGAAAATGTAATGAAATACTTAATCTTCGCAGCCTTTTGCTTACAAAATTGACTTAAAAACGTTTTATTTCAAGATTAAATCCAAGTAAAATTGATGATATTTTTTGTATTAAATACATTCAATGGAAAATATATTAAAATCAAATTCTGGATATGAATCACCACAAGCAAAATAATCAATTCCTAATTGTGTTCGATAAGTGAAAACTGTAAAAATTGTAAAATATTACAAAAAAAGGATAACTAATGAATAAGATCGTATAAGATTCATTAATCATAATTAATAAAATCAAAAGATAAGTATACGCGTATGTAACACTAAATATGGCTTAGTAAAATTATGAAACAAAATGTTCTTAATTTGTTCTGTCATCCTTCTATACAAGTTTCTTTTTCTTCTTTTATGTGCCATGTCCCTTCAGAATGTGGGGGATCATGGCTCTCCACAATTTCCTGTTATTTGTAACTCTTAATAAATGTTCTCTTTTGTTAACTCTCCTAAACTTTGTTCCGCCATTCATTTACTGAGGCTGGCAGAGTTGGTTATGCGTTGTTTACCCTTGCATTCACTTAGGCGCAAATATCTTGGAAGGTATTAATCCTTCAGTTATGGGTAAGATATCATCAGAACAGATTGGGTTCTATAGCCTTGATTGGCAACCAATTTACCGCAGAAGGCAATGGCAACATACTGCGGGATAATCTTTTTCCCAGTCAGTCATGTCTCTCGAAATATGATTGCCCAAGTATGTATCACGTATGGCACTGATCCCTGTGCCTCTTACCATTAATCTGCCCTGTGAGAATGTCATCACAACTCAGTCAATCAGTAAGTGCCGTTCGTAAGACACGCTTGGGCGATCATGTCTCTTCTTATCAATTACTGACTAAGAAGATGATTTTCCCGCAGTAGGTTACCATTTCTTTCTGCAGTAGACTTGTTGCCAACTAAGGCTACAGAATCCAATTTGTTCTTTTATTCAACCAATAGCTGGAGGAAGAAGAGATGTTTCAATAGATTTCCCAAGGATATTAGCGTAACTGAATTCATTAGAATCTCTTGCAGGTCCTTATTTAAAAAACCTTCAAGAGCAGGGTCACACATTCTATTTTGTGAGATGTTTATCAAATGCGACCAGTATGTCTCTTCAGAGTTGATGGATGTCATTTTTTTCAATCTCTTCTTTGATGGCTTGCTAGTTATGAACAAAAAATATATATAAGAAAATATATATATATGTTTTTAGAAAATTTACACATACCTGGTTCTATTTTTGTGACCTAATCTGAATAAAATTTTCAAATTAATCTTAGAAATTTACATAGCTATGAATATATATTGAGAAAATAATATTTTCTGGAAGCAAAGCGAAAGCATTATGCAGTTAATTTTTTATGCAACGTTCTGTATTTTGCAATTTGTTGCTTTATTCTCTGAGTTATGGTGAAGATATAGAGATCTTAGTTACAGAGAGTATTATCCCTTTTAATATAAAACTAATTAAATGCGTATAATTCAATTATACATTTAATAAGGCTGTGCTATAAGCCATTCACTGACGGAATGAAATTCCAACGTTCCAAATTTCAACCTAAACTTATCTTTAAACTCGTTTCTTCATGGAATGATAAGAATTTTCCAAAGATTATTGTGTGTCATTATTTAAGAAATCGCAACTTTCAAAGTAAATGCTATAACAGGATTTCAAAACTGATTTGCCCTGCTTTTCAAACTTTATACAAGTAAACTGGGGTAACGGTTACATGTTGAAACAGCGTTTCCCGTATGCTCACCGATGTTAAGAAACATCAAGCCTGGTTGGTAATTGAATGGGTGACCTCTTGGGAATACAAGTTGTTAGAAACTTGGATGTGCGGGTGGCGTAGCGGATAAGTGGGTCGAAATTGTTACTCGGGTAGCCATATTCTAGTCCCCGTTCGCTTCGTTATGTTGACTTGGGCGCAAGTACTCAAGTGAAAGGTTTGAATCTGCTTCTTCTCCCCCAAATATGGTTTAATTAGCAATATTTGTATCAATAAACAATTATTATCTCAAAAATTGTCATACTATCTAAAATTGTCATACTATCTAAAAATATATTCTGGCTTCAAATGGCTTGCAAAAAGTTGATAAACCGTATAAAACTAATTTATCAATAGATAAATCTGTCAGTTAAAATCACTGGATAAGCCAAAATACCGCCTCTCTCCCTACATATATATATATATATATATATATATATATATATATATATACATAGGGTGTACATAAAGTTCGTGTGCACTTTACAAGATTTATAACTTTAAAGCGCACATGAACTTTATGGACACCATGTAAGTATATATATATATATAGAGAGAGAGAGAGAGAGAGAAAGAGAGAGCTATGTGTGTGTGTGCGTGCGCGCGCGTGTGTATTATATGATGAGGGAAAAATAGGAAAAGTTTATAAATCTTAGCATTAAATATGGAATAGAAAAAAGAAAGGTAAAAATATTCTAGTATTTTTTTATTTTTGCGTTGTTTGTTTTTCATTGCTTAAGCAAATCTCATGTGCATCAGTCCTGTCAAGCATGGCTAAAAGTACTCAGTATCAGAGTTAAAGCTTGTGTAAATATGGTAGTGGACGCTGAGTCAACATGGATTAATTGCAGTTTGTTTTATTCTCGAACGCTATTTTCAGGCCATTCTCTGCAAATTCACCTATATATTACGTTCAAATATGAAAGAGACTTTTGACGATGCGTGTTGACATCAGTGTCTACTTTTATCTATATAAAATGTGCGAAGGATAAATTGTCTAAATTACGCAAAAAAGCAAAACCATACTGGTAACTTATTTTAACAGATATATTTACCAAAATTACATTAAACTATCTTGAAATATTAAAGAGTAAAAGTATTTATTAAAATCGCCATTGGCTTCAACCACGACCTCTAGACGAGTTCGGAATCTTCTGCAACTCTTCTGACGGGTAATTTAATTTTAACTTTTCAGTTTACAGTACATGCTGTTAAATGTACAATTCAAAATACAATCTGAAATACTTTTACAAAAATTGGGGGTGGGTTTCTGACACAGCCAAACATGATAGATGTCCAGCTAGAAGTATGTTAAAACCCCAGACCGTGCTATCTCATCAAAGCAACTCCTAACAAATGTTCAAAATGTCCTCCACTTACATGAACCCGTCAAATTATCGAATTCTTTTAAATAATTACTCCCACACAGTGTCGCATAGTGCCTCAGGCTCCTATGACACGTTGATGAAGTGATTATTAATGCCTGCTGCATAATCCAATTGTTGTAAGTGGCACCACAGATAAAAATCCGAAATATTGAGGTCGGGGGAACGCACAGGTTATGTAAAAATCAGATCTGTTTGCTCACGATATGAATAATTTGACATTGTTAAACGGAACACATATCAATTAACTCACTACTACACACGTTAAACGTTGAAGACAGTCTAGCCACAAATGTACAAGAATGGCAAATGTAACCTAGTCTACATGGCAACACAGCGTCATCTACCGCCATCTACGTTTACTTTCGTTTAACATAATAACTAAAAAGCCAGTGATTTGCAGAAATGTTTATATGGACTTTGTTTTGATGTGAGGAAGCCGACTGAAAGATGCTTTTTATTCACTCTGTATATATATATATATATATATATATATATATATATTTGTAAGAAATAATATTACTAGCAATATGTTTATGAAGGAAGAATATTACAAACAAGACATTTGTAAAGAAAAAATATTAACGGTACTATATGTTTGAAGAAAAAATATATGCCTCAGTAATAATCTGACACTGGACAAAACCCTCTTTACAAAAATAAGTCAATAAAACCTGCACTATAAACTAATTTCTTACAAAGAATACATATTTTATACATGCGAATCTATTGTAAAAATCTTGTTGGCATTAACCCAATGAGGTTGATATGCCTTAAAACAAAACGATCTAAACCTTCTTTCATTATAAAGGACATTTTCAAAAATACAAAACCAGAAACATCTTGAGTTTTCTAAAAAAACAAAAACCTTGTTTTCTATATTTCTGAGATGAGGTAGTATTTACAGTATTTACTTTATTCAGACTATTGTCCTCATCCTTGCTGCCATTTGTATGACGTTTCGGCCGTTGTACGCTTCGGCCTTCTTTAGGTCCTAGGAATTTCGAACCGAACCATTTATTAGAATCACTGGGGTATATGATCTTCATTCCTTGCGTAGTAGTGCCTCTATTGTTAGTCAGGAGTTATTTCCCTCTAACCCTGTAAGTTACTTGCTCACGAATGCTGTAGCCTGGTATTGAACTCACAACTCTTTGGGTCAAATCACAGGAACTAACCAAAGTCTATATCCAGTGGATATATTCAATATTGATTTCCAGAAATATTTCCAGCAGTAGCGCCATACTCTTCCAAATTGGATAGCCACAGAAACGGAGAACTTTGAATGTGGAAACAATCCGTAATAAACATGTAAGCAAAACTTGCTTCCACATGATTATCCCAGTAAGAAAAATATATAGTTTCGCCTATCGTCCAGTTTACATTGATTCTAGTTCTATTGAACAAGAGTAGAGGATTATCCCTCTCGTTAACTCCCATTAACACCTTGCCTTTTGGCGGCATTATCGACTTACTTGGAATAAATTGATTAAAAAACATTTAAAAATCGTGAACAATAGTATATTAAATGGCTGGTGTTAAACTGAAACAGGGAATATTAAAAATGAAACAGAAGTATAAATACTAGCAGCACATAACAATGCTCTGGGTATACTTTTAAAAATCAGATGTGAACTTAGCTTGAAACAGAAACATATGTTTTTAAAATGGCACGAAATTAATACTGGAAAATATTTGATTGCCTGAGAATTGCAATTCATTGGGTTTTGTGCAAATTACTTGAAAATAACTATGCAGAATTATGTATAAGCTTACACTTCTCTCCGGTTTTGTAAAAAGAAATAGATATATATCCCTATTTTTCCTATTTAGGATTCAGTTTTCGGTTCTTTCTCATTCTTTTTTATTCCTAATAACCCCCTTGCGTCTTGCTTTGCTTCAAGTAATTAAAAATAATCATTTAACGAGCTTCCTTCACAGAGTAAACGATCATAGATGTTCACTGATTTCTTCGCTTTATTATGTGTGAATTGCTCATATGTATCAAAAACGGTAATGGAATCGGTTTCACCTATCTTTTCCAGGAAATTAAATGTAGAGTATCCCTTTATTTAAACTGTTCGCTCGTTAATTCTATCCTGCTATCTAACCCATACTTAGCAGAAGAAAAAAAATAATGCTTTTCTATAGGCATGAATGAGAAATTAAACGTATCACACATTGCTAGAATTTGAAGTCATGATGCTGATTCAACTTTTTGAACCGATAACAATGTTTGTCGTGGTGCAGTTGATATCGGCACCGAACGAGAAATCGAAGAGTCGTGCTCGAATTCCCGTTGAATTTGTTGTGTTCACTTAAGAGTAAATAACCATGGGAAAATTAATAATCCGTCACTTCTCCCGCTCCCAGCTATACGTTAAATAGCAAAATGCTGTGAATCTTCTTGACCTCTTTGTTGTGGAGGTGTGGCGAAACTTCGCCTCAGTGTTGTAGTGATCAGTCTGTGTCAGAAGTAAGACGCGGAACAGGAAGCCCGGTTCAAAACATTGCACTGGTATAACAAGAAACAAGATATCGAAAAGTAGTGTTAATACTCGGTAATATAGAAATAAGCAAGTCCGAAAGTATTATTACGCTTCCTGACTTGTAGCTGTCGTTAACTGTGCTCCTTGACTGCTGTATTTGACTGCTCATAACTGCTGTGTTACTCCGGTATTTATTCGTCTTCTCAATTAAGACAAAATGTGGCACAAGATCTTTTTAAGGCAATATAGCCCGGCCAAGTATTCATGTCTGATCATCCCCAGAAGAGACTCTACCACTCGGCGAAGTCTCGACTGCGTTATTACACTCTGCCCAAAGGCAGAGAGCTCGACAGTACACAAAGCAACTAACTGCTCTGTAATTCAGTATTTATTCGCCTTCCCACATAAGGCAAAATGTGAGGTAAGGCCTTTTTAATGTGGGCAAAAATGTATATCTGATTTTCCCCAGACGAGACTCAACCCTCCAGCGGAGCATCAACTGTGTCACCGCTCTCGATCCGAAGGCAAAGAGCTCGACAGTACACAAGGCAGCTAATTGCTCTGTAATCTATACGTAGCAAAAGGACGAGTCCAATTCTCCTAGGAGGGCATTATAACAAAAACAAATCAGGTTCTGCTGTTTTGGCTGGCAACCAGTCTATCGCAGAAAGTAATGGCAAACTACTACGGGAAAATCTTCTACCCAGTCAGTCATAACTCTTTCGAGACATGATCGCCCAAGAGTGTATCACGCATTGTACTTAAGTGAACAGATCTACTACTGCCTCGTTCAATTGGTGCGTCTCTATTCTGCACTTCTTTGATAGTCGTCAGTCAGCCCCTTACAAATTCCTTTCCCTGCATTGTTCTATCAAGTAGTCGAGCTGTACTGTCCTTAAGACGGAAAGTTTTGCGCTCGTGATTAATATAGTTTTTTTAAGTTTGTCTCTTGTTGAGTTCAATATGGCGCCAGACTATCTCATTAGATGCACCTTTCAACTATCGTCTCTCTTGATTAACTTTTTTGCGATGAAATTTAATCTCAAATTGTCTCCTTCTTTGCAGACATTCTTTGTTTCATAAACCTGACCTTCGTTTTTTGTATTTCTAAATGTTCCTCTTTATGACGCCAGTGAATTTTTATTAATAACTCTAAAAGATGTTGCGATTCGTTTATCTGGTATTTCTAATAATGTTTTATTTCTTAGTATTTCTTAATGTTTTATTTCATATTTCTTTTCGTGATTCGTATAAATCAGTTTCTGTTTCTGCGTTCAGACAGCTCGCTCTTCTTCTTCTTCTTCTTCTTCTTCTTCTTCTTCTTCTTCTATGTATTGTGTCCCTTCAAGACATTTGCCATCATGGCTCTCCACAATTCTCTATCACTTGTAGCTGTGAATAAATTTTCATCTTATTGTTACCTATCCTAAACCATGATCTGTGATCCTTCTATAGCAGTACCTTTTGTTTCTTCATCTTCTTCTATGTGTCATGTCCCTTCAGAATTTCGGGAATCGTGGTTCTCCACAATTTTTCTGTCATTTGTACCCCTTAGTAAATATTGTCTTTTGATATTTCTCTTAAGCCTTGTGCCACCATCCATTTAGGCAAACTGGCAGACGTAGTTATGCGTTGTTTACCCCCTGTGCCTTTTGGCTTCAATCTGCCTTGTGAGCACCTCATTTTTCAAAACCTCTTTCTTCCATACCTCTCTTTTTTCTGATATTAATCCATCTATTTCTTTTGCATTTTTCAACATGAATTTAAGAACTTATATATTTTGATTACTCAGTGCTTTCTTTGAATTAATTGCTTGTAAAAACGAATTAGACCTGAAAAATTTCATAAAAACCATAATTTTTTATTCTTTAATCCTTTTTTCTGCTATTATATAATTTTTTCGTATTTTCTGCTAGTTTGTATTTTTTTAAAGTAGGGTACAATGCACTTGGGCTACTCAAGTTAGATGGTTACGTTAAGGGTTATTTTATATGGATATGAGCGGAAAATATTGGTTAACGCATGAATTGAACTGGTTACATTGCAGTGATTGGGGAAACAACCTTTTGGGATTCTGTTTAACAGAGCCGTGTTTCGAGAAAAGAAGAAGCACTTTGAGGGGAACTTACTTCTGACAGATATAGCAAGGAGGAAATGTGGGTGATTTGATGTTATGGAAGTGGCATAGCGGGTCCTAGCTGTAACGTTTTGACCTTATGAAACCAAGGACTTTCGTTTGCCCGAGCAGTTTCCATGGTAGTACCAAGAGAGCATTTAGATATTCAGCACATCCTGCTTGTGAGAGGGTGGAAAGTAATTCTTCTCCGAAATGAGATCGGAGATGTTTATAACTCTATCAAGCCTGGGGCGGTACAGGGAGCCGATAATTTTACTTCCTTCTATATACGATGTATCGTATATAGAAGTTCCACTTAAGGCCCAATATTCTCTCAAAGCAGAGGACCTTCTCCAGGGAACATCCGTTCATCTAGCCTGTAGTTCGGGTTCTGATTGTTGATGATGATGTAATGTAACTAGTTTGCCTTTAGAGGCATTTAATGTAACCAGCAATTTTCCTAAAGAAGTGTAAAATCGGAAGAAATGTCAGATTCCAATCGTTGATCGTACAAAGTTTTAGAGGTGGGCCCGTATTTCAATGACATAGATATTTACAAATGATCGGAGTATATTCTTAGGCAAATCATTTGTGCACATCAGAAGAAAAGGATGGGGGACCCTTGCGTTGACAGCCAGGGACTCAGGGAACTATCCCTTAATATCTGCCTTCATGGATCTACCTGTTAGGAAGGATATTACAATACAGTGATTCCACAGCTAAAAGAAAATTGTGTAGGAAACCTTTGTGCCACACCTTGTCAAAGGCCTTCGAGATATCAATGCAATGTGCTATGTGTGTTGTCAAGTGCCGCTCTAATAACGTCTGTAATGGTATTTATGGCGTCAGTAGGGGATAACTTCTGGATTATATGTCCTCAAGGACGACCATTAGAATTTTGTTTGATGCTATGTTCTGGGGGGACTCGAGGCTTTTATTGTATCTAGAGACTTATTCTATTATTGGAATATTTTTTTATTTATTCTATTAATGAAATAAATTAATTTTTGAAATAAGTATATTACTGAGATTGTGCTCAGTAAGACGTGTTAAGTTAGAAGAAGGATGGCCATTGTCGTCTTATGTTGAGTTTGAGGCAATGATCGAGGCAAAGAACTTTGCCTTTTCTCTCCAAGACGATATAACCTCGAAGCCATTTATAATAGTAGCACAGCCGCTTTGTCTCTGTCCATAATTTGGTTGTTGATTTTCCAGAATTCACGAGATTCGATTTGTTTTTTTTTTCACCTTGGCCTAGACTGATAGCTCTTAGCTGTACTTTTCCTTTTCCAGAACTCTCTTACATCTATTACGCTTGGTTCTGAGTTAATCTGGACATTGACTAGAGTAAATATAGGGTAAAACTTTTGCTGTGCATTCATCAGGGCAGGATATTAGAAAAAAGTTTGAGGAGGTTTGCCTGCTGGCCTGTCACATCCGTGTCTTGGATCGGTTTTTCAATGATCTGTGTTAGTTCATAGTCTCTAATAATAAAAATACCTGATTAAGAGTAAAAAGATTAGTTCTTTAGAAATACACATACCAAGATAGATAGATAGATAGATAGATAGATAGATAGATAGATAGATAGATAGATAGATAGATTAAACTGTATCTATATAATACGAATATTGGTGTATGTCAGCAACTGGTGGCCTACGTCTGGATTTCTGCTTCTTTTAAACCATTATCGATTGCCTTTGATGGTGTAGTTATGACGCAGACGTCCCTGCAGTTACAACTGAATGGATCCCGTTTGTTGTACTTAGCTTTTCATGTTGGTATTAGAATATTATCCTATGTCCGTATATTTATATACTGAAAATATTTTTCTACACTTGTTAGTGTAAAAACGTTAACTCTATTGGGGTTATACTCACATAAGCTAATATATTTTAAAAGGGTTTATTGTATATATTTCGTATCCAAATTTTGCAAACTTTTATCATTAAAAAAATTATTTCTTTTAAAACCCAGTTGCTGTCGATATGGTTCCTTTCTGATGGAAAAAGTAATCTCACAATTGATGCAGTTTAGAAAGGAGAGCCGAACCTGCAGAGCACAATTCGCACGCGCTTAAATTTTCAATTCTTTTAAAGTAGCAAGAATGTTCGTGCAGTTAAGTATGCGCAAGTTTGATTAAAGAAATCTGAAAAAAATCCATTCTTTCATTCTTTTATTTAATCGTTAATTCCGTCTGAATAAATGTCGTCCTGGAGATGCGTGAACAGCGGAACCGTTCCGATGTTTGTGATCAGGTAATTTCAGCTATTTGGTGGGTAATTTTCAAAATCCAAGTCCTCAATGGAGTATAATTACTAATGGTAGATTACAGGCATTTCTTTCATCCATTATCTACGTTCAATCTGACGGAAAAAAATGAAAAGTTTATAAATTTTTAATCGTTTCATTTGCTCGGACGTCTTACCAATCCCTGTCGCAGACGCCTACTCAGTCATATTTGTATTTCACATGCATCTTTAGCGATGGATCGTCTGTAAGTGTTTAATTTGTGGTTGGGCGTGAGTTTAAGGCTCATTATTCTCTCAAAGCACAATGTTTCCTGGTGGGGGGCGGATATCTGTTCATCTTGACTGTCAATAATTCGGGGTCTGATCAGAGGTTCTCGATTTAATCGCATTTCTCCGTATCCTTTTCATTCTCTTTACTTACGCTGGATCTATTTATATCCTCCTTTCTTTTTCACGTTCTAATTGAACTGTCAACCTTGTTGCTTTTCTGTCTTCCTCTCTGTTTCTACCCAGTTTACAGTCATTTTCACGTTGAAACACCGGTTTTTTTGAATGGTCAGCAAAGTTAAGCAGGATTCAGCCTGTTCAATACTGAGATGAGTGATAGGTTTGGAATACGAGCTTTTGTAAGCTTGGATATGTGGTTGGTCTAATGGATAAAGGCTCGGAATTACAAATCGAAAAGCTGAGTTCTAATTTCAGTAGTTCCTTTATATTTACTCGTAAAAACCCTTGCGAAAGGTGCGAATCCACCTGTTTTTTTGTTTTTTTTTTCATGGAAAAACCAGAAGGACTATATTATTATCTCGCTTCCAAAATCATTTCTATTTTAATATATTTTCTGTATGTAAATAACTATGCAAAAGTTGATAAAAGGTTAAAAAGTAACAAATCAATCAGTCATTTATACTGTAACACTGAAATGTTAACTTCAATTATAGTTTCTAGGATAGAGATCACCATCTAACGTGATCAGTAGTTTGGAAAAGACTAGTATGCGAGCAAAATCATCAACGAACTCCGAACAGTACCCGACACCCAATTTCACTTAGAACCCATGGTATAAATTTCAGGCTCATGTCAAAGATTCTGCACGCTGAAAACGCTTACCCAAGTCAATAAAATCAAAACGTCATCTTCCTGGCAAATCTACTGGTGAGATACAAACATGAGTCTCATGATCGGAAAGTGAACCTCTCTGTCCCATATAAGAATACATATAAAAATACTTAATTCATAAATGACGTACATTAGGTTAACAGCTATAGCTAATAATAAAATACAAAAAATATATTTAAAATAGAATGAAACAATTACAATCAAAATTAGAATTCTGGCAATATGCCCCGTTAAAAGGATGTGCGCTAGAGTGCAGTGGATATCGGCTCCAAACGAGAAATCAGAGCGCCGAGTTTGAATTCCTGTTGAATTCGTTGCTTTCACTTATGCACAATTAACCTTGGGAAAGGTACTAATCCATCTCTTCTTTCTTAAGCTATGGTTTGCAAGACAGATTGGGTTCTATAACTTTGGTTAGCAACCAGTCTACCAAGAAAAGTAATTGCAAACTCCATCAGTAAAATCTTTTACCCAGTCAGTCATGGATCGAAAAACACGTGTATCACGTAAGGCACTTAATTGACTTCATTGACGCTAGTAAAAGGTATGGGACAAATAGAAAATTCGTCCTTACCTTAGTAATCTGAGCGTAAGATTTTTACAATTTCCATTTTAAATCAAAGATTTTCAACCTTTCAATTGAAGGGAAACACTGTATTATTTTTTCCTACAAAATGGTTTATAAAATCACCTTGTGTCTAACATGGCCCGATCACCGAAATTAAGCAAAGTTAGTGCTTAGATGGATGACCGTTCAGTCGTACCACATTATGTATGATTGAAAGTGAGGATAATGGAATAAATGAAAACTTGGAATAAGAAATCAGAAACCTAGTCTTCGTGAAAATACCCTTAGTAATGGTATGAATCCACCTCTTCTCCTCTAGGTAAGAGTTAATTTGTAGAAATTGTATCAGTAGAAAATATTACCTCTAAAAAATTGTTACAGTCTAAATGAATCCATTTTTAGACCGTTGCACGTTAATCTTATCTCCAACACTCACTACAGAGGACATAATCTTGCGGTAGATGGTCAACTAATGGTATTATTATTATTATTATTATTATTATGGCATTTTTTCATCATATTTCGATTTCTGCTTTGGTCTCACTACCAACCAAGTCTGCGGGGAGACCTAAGGCAGGTCGTGGCGTGTTGTTATGACTCCATTTCATGTTTTTCTATCTTCCCTATCATCCCTAGCATTACATAAATAAAGTTTCCCTTAGTGTGTGGGCTGTACTTAATAAGATAATTTTTTGTATATCTCTTAAGCTGGGGTTTTCAGGGATTCTTTCAATGTGTTGTTTTGTTCCAGTTTTTATCATTCCAAGTGCACCTACTATCACTGGCACAACTCTTGTTTTCAATTTCCACATTTTTTTCTATTTCAATTTCCAGGTCTTTATATTTTGACAGTTTTTCAAATTCCTTGATTGCTACAGTCCGCTGGACAAGCCATATCAATTAATAGACAAGTTTTCTCCTTCTGGCTTTTAACAATAATGTCTGGCCTGTTTGCTTCAATTTTTCTGTCTGTGTAGATGGTGTAATCCCATAGAATGGTTACATCTTCTATTTCTGTAACCGGTGCTGGGTGATGTTCATACCATTGTTTGTTTACAGATTTTCCATAATGTTTGCACATTGCCCAATGTAAATATTGCCCAACTCTATCGTGGCGATTTTTATATTCATTTGGAGCAAGCACAGAACAGCCTGAGATTAGGTGGTCTATTGTTTCTTGGTGTTTATCACAAAACCTGCATTTTGGATCCATATTATTATGGATAACATTTGCCTGAAAGTTTCTAGTGAAAAGACTTTGGTCTTGTGCTGCAAGAATAAAGCCTTCAGTTTCAGACTTTAATCCAGATGCACGTAACCATTGCACGTAACCATTATTATTATTATTATTATTATTATTATTATTATTATTATTATTATTATCATCATAAGGCTTAAAGAAGAGCCTGATTTAAGAAACAAAAAAATGAAAAAAAACAGTGCTTGATAATGTTCAACAGTGTTTCAACAGAATACTTATCTTCTTCAAGTTATATTTCAAAATTGTTTACAGGTATAAACACATAAAACATCATTATTATCATTTTTAGTAGTAGTAGTAGTAGTAGCATTAGTAGTAGTATTTTGTTAGATTTCTTTTGTATACTCATTTTCTTCTGGGTGTAAACCATAAACCCAAGTTCAGAAATAGCATAATGAGATTTATACAGAACATTTACAAAAATAAAATAAAATAAAACAAGCTAAGATTACATACATTTTACATAGAGAAATCTCTTCTTAAGGTGTGAGGTGTCTTTGTGAAAACAATTTAATGAATTAAGGCCTGATCTATCAGAAATTCTTTCAATGTCTCTATTGGAACGTTTTCTAATCCATCCGAGGGTTTCAGTTACATTTGGATTTATTGGTGTCCTCATGTGCCTCATGTTTTAGATCTCCTTTCAAGATTCTTGTATTTTCATAGTTTTTTGAAGATTTTCAAAGATACATCAACATGTCTGCCATGTCTATAAGAAATCACATTCTGTTTTATCATCATCATTATATTTCGATTTCTGCTATGGTCACTCTACTTGCCAAGTCTGCAGGAAGACCTAAAACAAATGGTTACATTTCATGATTTGTTTTCCTACCTCTCATAAAATCACCATCGTTTCTTAGACAAACTTCTTCTTAGTGTAGGAGCTGTAATTATCAAGACAATTTTTGCATTTTTCTTACGCTAGTATTTTCAGGGATTTTCTTTTAATGTGTTGTTGATTTTCCTTTTTACCATTCCAAGCGTACCTATTATGACTGGTACTATTCTTACAGTATTTACATTATTCGGACTATTGTCCTCATCTTTGTTGCCATTTATAAGACGTTTTGGCCGTTGAACGCTGTGGCCTTCTTCAGGTACTAAGAATTTCGAACCGAACTCTTTATTACAATCACTAGGTTATATTATTCTCATTCCTGGCGTAGTAGTACCTCTTTTGAAGTCATGAGTTATCTCCCTCTAACCCTGCAAAATACAAAAGGCACCAAAGATGAGGACAATAATACGAATAATTTAAATACTGTAAATACTACCTCATCTTAGAAATATAGACAAATACTAAAGGATTGGTACTATTCTTGTTTTCAATTTTCTCATTTTTTTCTATTTCGAGTTTCAGGTTTTTATACGTTGATAGCTTTTCAAATTCCTTGGTTGCTATGTTACAGTGTGCTAAGCAAACCATATCAATTAATAGGCATTTTTTATTTTCGGTTTTTGACACTTATGTCCGGTCTATTCACTTCAATAACAATTTTTTTTAATATAATTTTTTGTTGTTGTTACTGAATGAATAAACTGCTAAATGGAAGACCAGAAATAACTTTCAGATGTAATCTCAGCTAGAGATACATCTTAGGATCATACTAACCTGGATGAAAGTGTTTTAAGATCATTAAATTACTCCTCCCTAATTTTGAAAGTTTTCGTTTAAAAATTCCAATCGAGGGTTCGTAAAAATCCCTTTTGTACATTTGAAAACCTTTGGAAAATCAGTTATTATGTATTTCCCGAAGATACCTAGGTTGCAGAAATAACTCATTTCAAAATGAATATATATATATATATATATATATATATATATATATATATATATATATATATATTGGGACAAGTATGACAAAAGTGAAATATTTTTGTGTGACGTGTTTCGTCCTGACAAAACCAAAAAATAAAAATATATCGTTTTACTTACTGACTCTATCACATCTACAACTGAAAAAATCATCTAAACTAAACGTATTCGTAAAACAATAAAATACTTTATTGATAGAAAATAATAATAACCTAAAACTCGGAGGAGAAATTTACTTCACGTGTAATAATTGCGACAAGAAATACATGGGAAAACCACAAAAATAAACTATATAAAAATGCTCCTTTAACAAAAGAGAAAGCAATTACTGAGATAAAAACATATAGAAAGTAATTCAATTGCCAGACCATTCACAGTAAATTTACATCCAGGTTCTTATAACATTTCATCTTTCTTTTCTTTTCCTAAATCCGTCTGGCTGTTTTCTGCTACATTGTTTAGTGCAAACGAAATTCACAAACTTTACCCTGGAAAATAAAATAAAGTAAAATCTTAATTTCTAAGTATGCTCCAGAGTGATTCACCCGATATATCTAAAACAAACAACAATTTTTACTTCAGTTACTATTTACCTTCACTTATATTTTGGAGATCATATGTTAATTCAACCCAAGTAAAGTAAAGTTAGTTATCGCAAATATTAATTAACTCCAATAAGTTATAAATTTTAATTTAAAGCTTCTTTGTTTTTTTTAGCAAAGTTATGAAATTCTTTTAAAATTTAAATTTTAAAACAAAAAATTGTTAACTTACCCTTGCAACAAGTCCAACTCCAAAATGAAAATAAACAAAGATCAGAAAGTTATTCACATTTCGTAAGTACGAATGAGATTCGGAATACGTACAACGAATTTTTTAAACTAAAAAGAAACAAAAACGTCTGTTTTGGGCCTGTTTATCGGTGTGAGCGCAAACATAGCCCCCAAAACCTTAGAAATAGCGCACTCGCGTTGCCCACACTTGGGGGGATCACAAAGTTAATCCAACCGGAGTGCAATGGAAGGGCCTCGTTCTGAGAAAATTTGGTTTGAATTTTAATAAATATAGGTTCTTTTTATTGTTATTTTATGTTTTATATTAATTCCAACCATTTTACCGCAACTCTCACTTCTTCTTTCTAGGAATAATAGAAAAAAAAGTAGAATATTATTAATGTGTGAGTGTGCAGATAATGTTATGGAAGCGGAGATCAAAGTTCAAATTCTGGCTTCGTCTTAAATATTCATTTTTCATCCAAATCCTTTCGAAAATACGCCCCCTCAATCAGTATGAGTTACATAGAACAGTAGACATAGCACTTTTGCCTTTTGTGGCAACTGGTCCAAGAGAATAAAAATTACGAATTTTATACTTTACATCATGGAAAGCACTTCAAGAAATGAAATTTGTGGATAGTCAGACCGCTTGTTCCCTTGAAGGGACAAACATTTAAAAAAAAAAGAGATATATGCTATACGGTGTATCAGGCGTTCGAATAAATTATAAAATGTAGGCATATGTTTTCATCTTGATAATTGCAATCAATATACTTCGTAATCTAATGTTTTCTATAATTCATACCAGACGGCCTGAATTTAATTTAATGTCAATAACAGATGTATCGTCTATGAAAATTTAGTCTGTAATGACTACAACTGTATTGAGTTTGATCTTCAATTAGTAACAAAAAGTAAGTGAACTGAAGATGCAATAATCGACGCAGCCGAGTTTGAATTCCAGTTGAATTTGTTGCATTCAATTAAACAAAAATACCCTTGGGAAAACTATGAATCCATCTCTTCTCCCTCCAGCTATGGGTTGAATAGCAGGACAGATTGATTCTATAGCCTTGGTTGACAACTAGTCTACTAGAGAAAGTAGAGGCAACCTACTGCGAGAAAACCTTCTGCTTTTCTAGATATGACCACCTAAACGTACGACAATTTTTTTTAATCGTATCACCACGAGCAAGGCGCTAACGCCACTGATGTGCAGGGGGCTACGTAATAGTGAAAAGATTGGAAAAGAGAAAGCCGGAAACCACATCCTAAACAAGGAACAAGGGATGAGCCTCTTAACCTGTTCAATAGACGTGGGTGGAGTCTGAACCGGGTGATAGATAGATCTATCTACTCCAATTAACTGACTGAATCGAAACAAGGCATTACTTACTAGAGAGCAAGAAAATTTATTACGACTGAAATTTCATTGGGAAATTCAAATAACAATTCAAACAACAATTAAGAGTCACAGGACATTTTAAAGGCAGGAAAAGTCTGGGAGGAATACTAAAAGAACACGTTTTTTTATTGTATCTACAAAGAATAGGAATTTGATGATAACCATGTCCGCTGTGAAATTACAGCAATTCTAACAACAATTTCATTTGATAAGGCCACCACAATTGAAGCCGTCTCTACCATGAACATCCCTCTTATCATGATACCACCATCATCCCCAATGGCATTCATCTATCCACTTATTTCTACATCTACCTCTCCTTCCATTATGATTATTGCTCTCCCGAGCTAAATGTGGAACCATTCGATCAGACTGTTTTCTAATCCTAGTCTCGGCAACGCCAAAGAGAAGCCAAGGAACGTGTCACAGTCACTGATCATAAAAGCATTGCATCTGTAAATCCTTTCCGCGCAAAGAATTACTAGCACCGGACTTGGCAAGGCAGATTCCACACCACAGTCACGATCAAAGAATACGTCGCATTTTCTTTGATTCGATTCTCTCTTTGATGACGACAACGGTCGCCATCACCACCAAGAAGCATACTTACTTTTTCCCTATTTATCTCACCTTTAATTCGGTTTTCCTTAACCTCTTTTACTTCTTTTCTCTATCTCTCTCTTTCTCTCTCTCTCTTACTATTTTACTGTCTTTCTTCCCCCCTCTCTCTCTCCATTTTTCTCATTTCTATCTCTATATTTTTCTTTCTCTATCTATTCTTCTTTCACTCGTTATATTCCTATTTTCTCTTTCTCTTTTTATATACCCTCTCTCTGTCTCTGTCTCTCTCTCTCTCGCTTTCACTCTCTTGCCACAAATTACTTTGAATTATTCTGTTTCGATTTTTTTCCCTGGACTTACGGCCATATCACGCTGAAACACCCGTTCTTCTCCGATCACCGATGTTAAGCAACGTCGTCTGGTCCGTAGCTAGATGGGTGACCGCTTGGGAATAGTAAGTATTGTAAGCTTGGTTGTGCGTGTAGTGTAAAGGATAACGGTTCGGAATAATAAATCAACTTCTTTATATACACTTTTGAAAGGTATGAATCCACCTCTCCAACTCCGAGATATGGGTTAAATAGTAGAAAAAATAACAGAAAACGATTATCATCTCAAAAAAAATCTTAAAATCCAAAGATATATTGAGGTTTTAAATAACCTTATAAAGGTTGATAAACCGTAAAAACGAACAACATTCATTCCCGTGATTTTTTTTACATCCTTTCCACCTTTTCTTATTTTATGCTTTCTTTCTTTCTTTCTTTCACCTTGTTTAATTTTTATCTTCATACCCTTTTCTCTTTTCGAGGGTAAACATTAAGTTCCATGTAAACCTATTTTCTATTCATAGAATTTATATTACTTGTACTTTGCCAACAAATAAGGTGAGAATACTTTATAATTATACAGGCACCAACTGCATCTAAAATTGAAATTCAGCACTTCTTCTATGTAACGTTTATATTCATGGCTTTCTACAATTCTCTGTCCTTTGAATCTCTTAATAAATGTTTTCTTTTTGCTATATTTGCTTTCCCCACCATCCATTTACCGAAGCTAGTAAGGTAAGTTATGAGTTGTTTTCGTCTGACTTTCTAACCTTCAATTTATCCTGTGAGTATCAAATTTTCAAAGCCTCCTTGCCTCATTATATGTTCTAGAAATATTAACTACTAATCCCTTATTGGAAAAAATTCTATTGTTAAAAGCTATTTGAAATATATTTTGCTTTGTTATGTGTGATTTTTACCTGGACTTTAGCGATCATGGTTTAAAAAAACCTATCACTTCTAGACACTTGTCTACCTTGTCACTAAAGTCTCCCGTGAGTCTTAAATTTTCCAAGCCCTTTTATATATATATATATATATATATATATATATATATATATATATATACTAACAAAATAGCAAGATCGCCAAGACCGACCGCGGTTTCCGCACAACGGCTCGTCAGGCCCTGACGAGCCGTTGTGCGAAACCGCGGTCGGTCTTGGCGATCTTGCTATTTTGTTAGTGTGTTTGCTCTGCGTTACTGCCTTCTAGTTAAATACTTTTCGGTTGTGTGTATCGAGCACTTTTCTTTTCTGGTTGGTTGTTCCGTTAGAGGGTTTTTTTTCTTTTTACTGGGAGGAACCGTATGTATTGTCGGTCCCACGCAGTTTTCTTTTTTTCCCCCTCTTTGCCCAAAGCTTTATAGCCGAGGGCAATAACGGATTTAGATTCTGCTGGTCATTCATAGTCTTAGAAAGTCCCTTCTATAAAATTTTGAGATTAGAATACACGCAGAGTCGGTTTAATAATTATTATTATTATTATTATTATTATTATTATTAATATATATATATATATATATATACCTCTACTCTAACCATATCTTTTCTCGCACTTACCGTCTGTGGAACTCCCTTCTGTACACTTGCTTCCTTGATAGCTACAATTTTTAAAATTTCAAATGCAACGTCAGTTGTCATCCCTAAATTACATCCACTTTTCCAAATTCCATCAATCTCCTATCGTTTTTCAGCATCACCTGTACAGTTTCTTTTTCTCTCTTTCTCTCTCTCCCACTCTCTCTCTCTCTCTCTCTCTCTCTTTCTCTCTCTCTCTCTGTCTTGTCTTGTTTAGGGAGAAATGATTATGAAAAAATAAGTAATGGCTAGCTCTTAAGTAGCTCTTAATAAATCTATTTTTTTCTTAATTCTTTTAAATCCTGAAAACCTTTCCATTTAGCAAATTTTACTAAGTATGTTATGCATCGCTTCCCTCTTTCCTTTTTACCCTCAATCTTTTCTGTGAGAATTAAAATTTTCAAAGCCTTTCTTTCTCTTCTGTGTGTCCTAGTAATCAAACTTTCTCTTTATCATGTTAAATATAAAGTTCTCTTTGTTTCCATTTTCTCTAAAACGTCGTTGTAAGTCACACGTTCGGTCTATGGTATTCTGAGAATCCTTCTGTAGAATCACATTTCTGTTGCTTGAAATCTCTTCATTTTTGAAGACATCGTCGGGCATTCACTGCTATAAAGGTGACGAGATATCACGCAACAGTTTAGTAAACATTTCCTTGTTTCTTGCGAAGTTTTTTTTTTATATCTTACTACTTTGCTTAGGTTTTAGAATGGATATTTGTCAGTCAGTCAATTAAGTGCCATGCGTGATAGACGCTTGGGCGATCATGTCTCAAAATAGGCAAGACTGACTAGGTAGAAGATTTTCCCCCAGTAAATTGCTATTAATTCCTGAAGTAGACTGGTTACCAACCGAGGCTATAGAACCCAGTCTGTCCTGTTATTTAACCCATACCTGGAGGGAAGAAACGGATTAATACCTTTCCCAAAGGGTATTTACGCGTAAGTAAATGCAATGAGTTTAACTGGAATTCGAACTCGGCTCTAAGATTTCTTATTCCGAATCGATATCTACTGCATCACGATGCCCATCTTTGATTATATTGTGCCAAAATTCATAGTAGTAAAATCTACAGAACAATTACTATGAAAGTATTTATAGAAAACTTCAAAGGAAAACTAGGTTACGTCGATAGGAAAATGGCTGAATTCATGCTTATGTCTTTTGTCGACTGCTGTGGCCATTACTTATTTTTTCATAATCATTTCTCCCTAAACAAGACAAGACAGAGAGAGAGAGAGAGAGAAAGAGAGAGAGAGAGAGAAAGAGTGGGAGAGAGAGAGAAAGAAATAGAGAAAGAGAGAAAAAGAAACTGTACAGGTGATGCTGAAAAAACGATAGGAGATTGATGGAATTTGGAAAAGTGGATGGAATTTAGGGATGACAACTGACGTTGTATTTGAAATTTTAAAAATTGTAGCTATCAGGGAAGCAAGTGTACAGAAGCGAGTTCCACAGACGGGAAGTGCGAGAAAAGAAATTGTTAGAGTAGAGGTACATATATATATATATATATATATATATATATATATATATACCCATGACCAAATCAAACGTGCTGGAAATTGTTGAGAGCCATGATCGTCACGGCACATAAGGAAGAAGAAAACTAAGATCTATGCTAGGAATTTCTTCCTTCACAATTCTCGATGGAATTTAGGGATGACAACTGACGTTGCATTTGAAATTTTAAAAATTGTAGCTATCAGGGAAGCAAGTGCACAGACGGGAAGTGGGAGAAAAGAAATTGTTAGTTTAGAGGTACATATATATATATATATATATATATATATATATATATATATACCCTTGAGCAAATTAATTCAAACAAAACGAATAACGTCTTCCTAGGATCTTGGGATCTTTCAAACTTTCTCTGATCACGTATACGTGGTCTCTTGGCATTGTTTTTCCTTTACGTTTACGACTGATGAATCCAGTTTATTTCATGGCCTTGATGACACAACTGATAGTTGAAACGCTGACACCACAATATCCGTGATCTCTCTTTAAGGCTTACCAGTGTGTTCGTGCAGCGTTACAATTTTTGCACGCTTCTTTGGAGTAACGTCCGTTGCAGACAATGGCCGTAGGACAACTAATCAAAAGTTGAGACAATAGTGTCTGGGCGTGATATACATCTGATTTAATCACGGATGACGAAATATTCATCATGCACCCCGAGAAAAAAAAATAAGAATCAATTACACCCAGTCACTTTTGGTTGGTCTAAAACTGACGGTATGGTAAAAGAAAGGATAGTAAAGCAGTTGTTTCAGTTAATTTTCACAAGGGTGTAACTTGGAGCCAGTATCGCAATGATGATGACTGCTGATGCATATTTGGTCAAAATGATAAAAGCTTTTTCACCAATGGCACCTAAGCGCTGCAACAAGAAGTTGAAAGCAGTGTGTTAACCAAAGAGAACTTTCTTAAAAAATAAATCTAAGTTGGACAGATTCCATAAAAGTATCTTCGTCAGCTAATGAACTTTTTAGCTTACCCTTGTCCAGTGTCAGATGTATATGCAATCGTCTTCAGACATCAGTGATGCCAGTGACAAAACCTTGATTGTCAAAAGTACAAATACAAATGCATTTGAAATGGACAAAAAAGAATATGAAGGTTGATTTCTCGAAAGTTCTGTTCACAAATGAAAGTCGTGAATCACTTTATGGCCCTGATGGTCGGAGCAAGGTTACATTGAAAATAGAGGAGGTCGTCATCAACGCTTGACATACCAACAAAGAGAAGGAGGTTTATGATTTGGGCTAGTATTATTCGTTGATTCATGAAGACTGTCTGACAGTACGAAAATAACCGCAGATGCTTATATAGCCTTCTTCAAAGATTATCTTGAATCTAAGATAAGAAAGCAAATACCCCTGCTTCAAGAGAACCATCGCATTTATGCAAGAAAATGCTGCTTTGCATTGAGTGCATAAAACTACGGAGTACCTACAGAAAGTAGGCTTCTCTTGAACTCGGAAGTTAATCTATACAGTCAATTCTCCAAACTTAAATCTAGTTGAAAACTTGTGGCGTATTCTGGAGCGACGTGTTTATGAGAATAGACACCAATTTAGAAGCAAGAATGACATATGGTAGAATATAGCCTACGTATCACGCGAAATTGCATCAGAGGAGATCCAGACATTGATATGTTCGATGGACCAACGCCTTTTCAAAGCAATTTTTAAAAAATGGATCACATATCTCATAATAACTAAATTCACTATCTTTTTTTTAAACTCTGATTATTTTTGTATTTCAGTTTAATTTCATCTTAGTTACTGCATGCACCCATAAAAATCTGTAAAAGAAGCAACTATAGTTTTATTTTCTTTTTTACAGAGTTCTTTATTACACTTTGCTAATAATTTGACAGATATGTGCCTCGTGGATATCGATTCGGAACGACAAACCGGAGAGCCGAGTTCGAATTCCAGCTGACATTCCTTGCATTCACTTACGCACAAATACCCTTGGGAAAGGTATGAATCCGTCTCTTCTCTCCAATTATGGGTTAAATAATAGGACAAATTAGTTTTTATAGCTTTGGCTGTCTGCTAGTCTACCACAGAAATCGATGACAACCTACTGCGGGATAATCTTCTACCCAGTCATTCATGTCTCGAAAGAGATATGATCACCCAAAGCGTGTATCACGTATGACACTTAACTGGCTGAAGAATTTGACACAGTAATAATTTAAGTAAATTAGATAAATGACCCTAAGTTCTGCTCCTTTAACTAGAAATTTTACAGAGTAGGTGTATATATATGTCGTTGTCAGTCTCTGATAATTGTGTCCAGTATCTCGTATATTGGGATTGTCCTCTTTCTGACAACGATAGATTCTGTCTTAAAAATGCTGTTCAGTTCTTTCTTCCCACTTTACTACTTCGTCTTGGAGTTCTTGCTCTTTTCATTCAGGATAGACTATTAATATCATCTGCGTGTCAAATATTAACACTATGTACCTCAAAATCAGATCTTCGTAGAGATTGGTTCTCACAGGATCGCCTCGCTGTATAGAATGAGAACATCAGTTGTGATGTCACGTCCTTGTCGTACGCACGTTTCTTTTCTAACTAGCAACAGTCTAGTCTTAAATGACTTTTGAACATACATGGCATATTTATGATTAAATTTTAAACTGGATAGGGAGGAAATATAATATAAAAATGAATTAATCATTTTCGGATAAAGGAGCGTTTATTTTTTTTTAAATACGTTATTTTTAGTTAAATGTAACCAAAATATTTTCGGCCACAATAAAAACTCCTTTATTAATTTGTAGGTTTCTGCATTAATTTGTTTAATTTTTAAAGTTTTTGTTTTGTTTCCTCTTTACAAAATCGTATTAACTTGAATATTAATATATTATTCTGTTCACCTTGTTTAAGAAATATACAATAATCGGTTAATTTTCACTGGGCTAACAGGAAACATCACCACTCAGTGGGGTTGCAAATTGAATTGGAAATTTCGTTAAAATTTTTAATTTTATTCCCTAACAAAAAACACGCTATGATGTGCCATTTTTGCTGTGTTACTTTAGCGCACCAACGTACAGAAAAATAAATGGTTTTCATACACAGATATACATGGTTGAGATATAGCACAAGTTTGGTTCCTCACGTGTTCATCAATATCATTTACGAAGTAGGCTGGAAGAGTTTGATAGTTACAAGACATATTTAAGGCAATAAGGTCAGATGGAGACAACGTAAATGAACAAGGATAAGGACAAGCGAAAGTCCGGTGAAAATCATTGCTTAAATACGAAGAAATACCATTTCCTGAAAGAACAGGGCAGATAAAAAAAAACAAAAAACAAATATGCAAGCTCGATTGCCTGGTGAGGACCGAACTCGCTCAGTTAAGTGTCATACGATGGTACACGCTTGGGTGATCATGAAAAAGACATGACTAACTGAGCAGAAGATTTTCCCGCTGTAGGTTGCTATTACTTTCTGCGATAGACTGGTTACCAACCAAAGCTATAGAATCCAATCTGTCCTGTTATTTAACCAATAGCTGGAGGGTGAGGAGACATATAAATACCTTTCTCAAGCGTATTTGCGCGTAAGTGAATGCAACGAATTTAATTGGAATTCGAACTCGGCTCTTGTTTTTCTTTTTCCAAACCGATATCCACTGCCCTACAACGTACATCCCCAAAACTCGTCGCTGCTCATATGTTAGGCCCATGATATCCTCAGCATCCTTCTGTAGAACAACATTTCTATTGCTTCCAGTCGCTTCTTCATATTTGATGAGATTGTCCAGCATTTGCTGTCATATTGAAGGACAGATATCAAATAACAGCTCAGCACTCTTTTCTATGTTTCAAGTGAAATCTTCTCGTCTCTAAGTGTTCTTCTTAGCTTTTAAAATGCGTTTTTGGCCATGTCAATGTGCCTTCGGATCTCAGTGTCGCACTTTTCATCCTCTGTCACAACGCTTCCTAGTAACGTTTTTCTTTTGTACATTTTTCATGACGTGTCTATTTTCTTTACTTGCTTTTCATTCATTTCGTCAGATAACACATTTCACGCCGCTATAGCTACCACCCCACTATTTCTGTTAAATTGTGTGTCATGGTGGCATTCAAGGCTAAATTGGGCAATGTCTTTACGGTTCATTTTGTACCGGGAATGTTGAAGTTACACCGTCCCTCCTCTTATTAGTTACTCCAATCATTGGCAAAGCTGTTGACCTCTAAGATGCAGCTTCTCTGCTCAGTCTGGCGACCGGTCGCTTGGTACAGGTGGGTGGGGAGAGACATTCGTACTTCCCCGGGCGGGTCCTGAAACAATTCCGACTACCTTTACACAGTTTAGCTAGTCGGTCTATGCTGTTGACTTGGGTGTGGCCGTCGCTGTGCCCATGTGACTTCATGTAGTTAGTTGTAGGCCGTGGACCAGTATATTCCGTATGTGAGTTGTGGTGCAGTTGATATCGGCTCGGAATGAGAAATCAGAAAACCTAGTGTGAATTCCAGTTAAATTCGTTTCATTCACTCACACGCAAATACACTTTACTTGCTGGAAAGGCATCAATCCGTTCCTTTCATTTTTTTTTTTGGCTATGGATTAAATAACAAGACAGATTTAGTTGTATACCATTGACTGACAGCAGAAAATAATAGCAACCTATTGCAGAAAAAATCTTCTGCCCGGTTAGACATGTCTCTTTCGAGATATGATCGCCCAAGCGTGTATCACGTATGGCACTTAACTGAATTCACGTGAGTAAAGTTGGGTCGTGTCTTACACTTTAAAGATATTTGATTTTTACTTCTATTTTTCTACATACGTAGTTTTTTTACAAAATCATTTTTCGGTTAAATTTGACATTTTCTTTGTCTCACCAGCCACCTCCTTTAATATATTTCTCTCCATTTGTCCTTTCTTTTTTTAAAATAATTTACTTTTTTTTCCTGTTCGCTTATAATGCATGTTTAGTGAGCCTTTTCTGGTCTAAACATCTCCAAGGAGCGTATATAGTTTGCATCACGTATAGTCAATTTTTTTTCTTTTTTTTTGCGTTATTTAAAAAGTTTTCTGCCTCGAACAAGCACGGACAAACTAAAAAAAGAAGAGGAAATAACTTTATATCTATCTTTTCTAAGCGACTTCCCATGATGCTCTCTGATTGATCAGGGCTATAGTCAAGGGAGACCGACTTCAATTGGAAATCAAAGATGGCAGATATGTTCTTTTTATTTTATTTTATTTTTATCTCTTGCCGTCTTCCCCACTTCATCTATTTACATGCTTACTTCGACTCTGAGCCGTTTTAAACATTATTTTTATATTTCCAATATAACATAGAAAATATTATTATTATTTCTTCTTTTTTCCGATATGTTCCCGGTTTGTATTTAAAACACTCACAATCATTCAATCGCCGGATCGATTGATTTATTCTGACCACTTCCAACCTTTTTATGCAACATGAAAAATAAAATGTCAGCTTTATAAAGATAAAATTACTTCCTTTCATAAAATACATTTATTCGTGTTCCTTTGATGAAGACCAAGTTCCACTCAGACAGCTTCTTCACTCCTGTTGCTTCGTGGATAAGGCTACCAAAAGGATGCTTCACTGACAACTACAATCTTGGTTCAGGGTTGGCCGATATATACCCTACACGTTCTTATAATATTCATTTCGTAATTCATCCTCCCTCTCACTTACAACAATCTCACTCAGTAACATTCTGTAGTGAGTGACCATTCCGCCTTGTATTTGATGAACTATCAGTATATTAAATAATAATAATAATAAATTTGCTTAAGTATATTACCTTATTTTCAGTTGTAGCCGTGCATTAATAACACTGAACACAGAGAGATGCACTCACAATAGAATTATATTTCCATATGGATATATGCAAGCTCAAAATATGAAACCGTAATAAAACAAATATTTTACGTAGATATATAAAACTATTCCATACAAAAAAAAAACACTTTTTTTCTATCTCCAAAGGCTCCTACTTCTAACAAAAACAAAAAAGTCAGGTTATGTGCGAAATTTCATGAAATTAAGTAAGTGGGAGTAACACATTTAAAAAAAATTCTCATTAATATTTAAAAAAAAAAAAAAGTAATTTCATTTATTTGTGAATAAGTCCTGAAAATATTATTGAAATCGGACAATTATTTGATTTTTACAAGAATTTCCAAATTAATGTTTTCTACGAAAAAAAAACGCTCGCAAAAAAAATGCTAATCTTTGAAGTAGGCGATGACGTAAACAAAACAAGATTTTAATCAAAAAAATAATTTGGTCTTTCATCTTAATAATAACATGAACATTTTGACGATAAAACTTTATTTTCGTTAAGTTTGTGGCCTTTTTCATTACACTATGCTGTTTTTCACGCGAAATTTTGAAGGTACCTAATTAAACCCTATATCAACCAAACACGCTAAGAAGTCAAAACAATAAAAATCAATTAAAAAAACAAATAACAGTTTACAATATTTCAAAATGCACGTTCAGCAAGAAAAAAAATCACTCACAGAGAAAGATATCAATTTACACCGAAATTCATATAAATACGGAAAAACATTGGGAAACAACAAAAGAATAAACAAAAACATCTGAAGACTGAAGACATGATTGTAATAACTTATAATAATAATGACTGAAAGAACACAACTTATTTAAGTAAAAAAAAACTCATACAATAAATTCTAACAACGCTCTATGCTGACATCAAGCACAGCACTTTATGGCAAAGAAACTGCACACCAAAATGCCTACCTATTAATAAACTACTGAAATATCAGCACTTTTGACTATACGTCATCATAATTTAATACTATATATAAGAAAAATTAAGGTAGACACGTTATTTAATGGTAAATCGGAAGTAAAGGCTTATTTCATAGCCTAACACAGTAAACCGATCTTCCTAGCAGATGATAATAAAAAAACAGATACTTGGAATCTCTAAGACATAAAATGCTTGAAGGGAACTTAGAAAACTTGAAATTCACAAGACATTGAAAAGAAAGCAACAGAAGAAAGTATAACTTAACCTAGCTGACGATCTTGTGTAAATGGATGGGTGAACAGTGGTTAAGAAAAATAGCTAAAAGGACAGGGAATTGTAGTGAGCTATGATCGCCCACACATTGAAAGGACACGGGACAGAAAGAAAGCAGAAGAAGAATGTTGTCTACAACAATAAATATAAATTTTGCATTAATCTATTCTGTACTTAATTTTACCAGCCATTTATTATTATCCAAATGACGACGTGATTGTAATACCTCTTTAAGTGTGTATTTGTGTGTGTGTGTGTGTGTGTGTGTGTGTTTGCGTTAATTAGCAGCGTCACCGAATACTTATATCTGTGCGTATTGTCTACCCATGATTCTCAGTGTGCATTGGAATGTCTTCATTTCAAATGCTAGCGTCCTCAAGTCAGCCAGTGGCACAAGCGTAGAAGCTCTGCTGCAAAAGGCACATCTGTGCTGGACAGGTCAAGTGTAGAGGATGGAAGACTTTCGTCTACCAAAGATCCTTCTGTTGAATAAACTGGCTTCTAGCCGGCGTAACAGAGAAGAGATAAAAGACGCCTCATCTCTCCTGGAATTGACTATTGTCAGTAGACAACCTAAGCTGCTGACATATAGAGACGGTAATGGCAAAACCATTTACTTGATTTATCCTCATGCAGTAAATACTAGTATATACCAAAATTAAATGGAATTAACTTGAACTTGTAATCGGCATCAAACTGCCATCTGAGATTTCCGAAACAGAAGTGTCGACCTCTATAATCATGCGATGAGGAAAAGCAGACCGACCAGTAGCCCCAGACTGTTGTTATTTTGGTAATCAAAAATTCAGTAGCGTGGGACTGGTGTGTTACATAAGCTCAATGGAAAATAAATACCTCAACTCGAAAAATGGCACTTTGGAGAAAACACTCACATGGAAATGAACAATCTCCCGTATGTAGAGATAGTAAAATGATGATTATTTGTTATCGGTGGATTTCTTCGGCAGGGCAAGCAAAATGTATCAGAGGAAGGATAGATGACCTTCCTGACATTTTTTTCTTTCTATATTTCACACAAGAAAAAATGTTAATACCGCTGACGAACATTGAAAATTTCAGATAAAAATTTATTGGTAAAGCTTTCTGGTGAAAAATCTAAGGAAAGAGATTATAAAAGAATAAAACGAAGAAGGAAATTGTTATTAAAGGAGAAATTCAGTCTTTCCTTCCTACCTCGAATATTTTTATCAAAAAATGAAGAATTAATACAGTCTCACTAATGAAAAATTCAATAATGAAACAGTGACGTAGAAAGAAATATAATCGTCGACGTGTGTGGTTGAACACTGATCGCCAGGTAATGAATAGTACTAGAAAAATAGATAATTTCACTGGCGATCAGGTGGCCACTAAAATAACGATATAAACACAAGACAGAGGTATAGATGGGGATGAACGACTAACGAGTTATCGGAATTAAGCTAATAACAACTATATTAAGTGACCCAACCCTGGAACAATTCTAATATGAGTAACTAATTAATATACTAAAAATACAACCATGTGATACTAACACAACACAACAGTAACTTATTATTTTTGTTTTTTTTAATCGTTTCACCCCAAGCAAGGCGGTATCGCCACTGATGCGCAGGGTGCAATAAGAGATTTAACGTCTTAGGCAGGAGGAGAGTGAAAACAAAGACGAACCATCTACAGGGGGGGGGGAAGAGAAATGGTAAGAGAATGATGTTAACACAGCTGTGAAGAGAGTTGCGAAGGCAGAGAGAAAGGAAAATAACAAGATACACGAGGTGATGTAGAAAGGACTGGAGTTACGTGGATAAGAGATGGGAATGGACTTTGCATTTAAATTCCCGGAGATTGTAGCCGCCAGGAAAGCAAGTATATGAAAAGGGGTTCCACAGGCGGGAAGCGCTAAAAAGAAGTTGATTGAATAGAATTGTCACCTGCATTTTGTTGATCTAACTGTAACAGGGTGAGACCATGTTGCCAGTCTGGTTTCCCGAGTAAATTCTTGTTGAGGGGGCACCAGTGACCTAAGTCTGTCAGAGCAGAAGCCATGAAAATATTTATAGAAAGTGGCTGAAGTCGAGCTGCCAGGTCAGGACCAATCACATTACATATTCTCCTTTGGACCCTGCAGCAAATGCGCCTGACAACAGTATTTCATGCACGGTCGGATGGTTAATTTGTATATGTGCAAGATGGATTCAAGCGGAAAAAACTTCCTGGCCCGACACAGTGACCCAACCTTGCTAGCAGTGGGTTTAGCTATTGATTCAATGTAATGATTCCACTTGAGGCTGAAAGACAGAGTAAGGCCGAAGAGGCGCAGTGTATTGCTTTCAGGGAGATTTGCTTGGTCCATGCTTAGGGGTGACAGGAGAGATTGCCTGTAATGGTTAAATGATAGAAGTTGCGTTTTAGAAGCACTGAACCATTCTGCAAATAATGAAGAAGCTTACTGCAGTACCCAGATAGCAATACCACACACACGTGAATGTCCTTAACCTGCAGAAAAAGTGCACTGGTAAAGTGAAAAGAATGCACTAGAGGCAAATTAAAAACGGAAACAAAATGGGACGCGCTAAAAGAAGCATGTGCAATATCGGCTATCGCCATCGTCTGAAAGAAATCAATTGTAGGAGTAAAAATGAGTGGATCACGATGAGATTCTCGAAATGATGCAAAGAAACAGAAAATAATGCCAAAAGAAAGAACGGAAAACAGGAAACTACGCAAAGATATAATGACCAAATAAAAACAGGCGAAAGAGAAATATCTCAAAGACAAAAGCGCAAAAATAGAGAAATTGATCAAGACCAATAAAGAAGACATGCATAAAAGATAAGAGAACAAGACAAAAAACATGCCCCTCAACGGGGTGCATAAAATCCAAGAATGAAACACCCATAATAGAGAAGGGAGAAACACTTCAGCAGTAAGAAGAATATATCGGAGATCTCTTCTACAGCAAGAGAGAGAGCAACCGTAATACACAGAAGTACCGTCGAACCAGAAATCTCAGAATCCGAAATGGAAGGTGCACCGGCCGAACTGAATAGGAACAAAGCAACTTTACTAGACGGCAATGTAATGAAGATGTTGGCGTCCTTAGAAGATTTAGACAAGATTACAGAAATTATAAATGAAATTTAAAACAACGGTGAAATCCCGGAAAACCTAAGCAGCTCGATTTTAATAGCATTTGCCAAGAAACCTGGTACAAACAAATGTGAACTCCATCGAATGAGTCACGTAACAACTCTCATCATCCGAATTATGATGAATTGAGCGTTCAGCAGAATCAGACCGAAAATAGGACAAGAACAGTGCAGTTTAGTCAAGTGCACTGGAAAAAAGGAATGATATATTTATGCATAGAATGCTATCAAAAAGGACAATAGAAATGCAAAAGAACGTGTACCTGTATTTCATTGATTATGCAAAGGCATTCGATAAAGTACGGCACAAAGACCTGAAAGCAAACTGTCCGCATAAAGAGAAGAAACGAGTTCAGTGGCTATATAGAAAGCGGTGAAAGACAACGATGTGTCTTCTCACCAGATTTATACAAGCTATACAGCGAAACATTTCTGAGAGAGCTAGAAGTTCTGCCAGGATTGGTTATTGGCTGCCGCAATATGAACAATATACAATACATAGTGCTGATAGCAGATACATAAAAGAAACTATAAGATTCCCTACAGGAAGTAGTTTAAAAAAGCGGAAAGAAGGTACTACATATAAACCACAAGAAAACTGAATGCATGGTAATCAGTAAAAAGAGGAGCCCAAAAGGACAATTATAAGTTGGGAATTCTAAAATCAAACAGGTGCAGAAATTTTAAAACCAGGGAGTTGGTTTAACAGATGACAGAAAATATGATACAGATATTCGAAGGCGTATTGGCATGGCCAAGGATGCATTCTAGAAGCTGAGTAGAGTATTAAGATACAGGAAAAATTCGCTGGAAACAAAGAAGGGAGTACTAGTTTGTTATGTGATATGTGCCTATTAATATAGCAGCGAATGCTGGCAATTTCATTAAAGATGAAGAAAATATTTGAATTAACCGAAATGTGGTTCTACAGAAGGATGCTGTGGATACCACTGATGGAACATGTGAGCCACGACGAGGTTTTGGAGAGGATGAACGCAAGACGGAAACTGCTACATAACACCAGGAAAAGACAGCTGAAGTTTTTGGGATATGTAAGGAAAGAGGGCTTGGAGAACCTGGAGAACGGATAAAGAGTGCCAAGGGACAGCAATGCATGACATACTTGATGGACTTGAGAAGATGGATGGTGGAGCGGTGATTGAGTGGGATAACAGGAGAAGGGGTATTAAAAGCGACAATAGATAGGGAGATATGGAAGGTCATGGCCTCCTACGTCCTGGAAGTACACGGCACATAGTAAAAAAGAACCATGATATGACCAGAGTTTCAGAGACGGGCCTTCCGGGTTTCACTCCGCCCACTCGTCAGGAATATCAGCAACTGACTGTTCATATTTGTTAATTTTTCTTTTTTATATACACTTTTCACTGATGTAACTTTTGTTCATATTGTATATGTGCGTGCGTGTGTGCGTTTATGAGCATGCGACGGTCTACTCTCACTTTGCGAAGAATATTGTGGTTATTTGTCCTTTTTGTCATTTTTTTTTAACATTGGTATTTTTTTTATCATTTTTTCGACGTTTCTTTTAATTATAGACAATTTTGACTTGTTTCCCAGGTTGATTGTCAAACTATACTGGTGATCTTGGGATATGTAAGGAAAGAGGGCTTGCCAATTATTGAATGATAAAGTATATATACATATATGTATATATAATGATAAATACTGTTTTAATCCGTACCTTCAATATATTTATTTATTTTTTTGTTATTACAAGCGGTTTTCTTCGTTTCTCTCTCAAATACGTTCCACACACAATGCTGAAAAACTTGCAGTTTGGGGTAATTAGGTGACCGGTTTTAAAGGGTGATGTAGTTGCAGAAATATCTGACAACCATGACTAGGTTCTTCTGCTTGTGAGTTCTTTTGCTAGACATAGGATCTTCCAGCAGCCACTCTCTTGATCCAGTCTCAGCACGTCCTCCCCAAGGCTTATGTAGGCCTCCGTGTTGAGTCTGAAGACCTCACCAACGAATTCTGGAGTTCTTTTCTTATCAGAAAGATTAAATGATTTTTGTGAGTTGTCGTACTTTAGACTCATCCAACACTTTCTGACGCCATTCTGGAATGTACGCATTCGAACTTCCGGTGCAAATGCTATGCAGTACAGCAAGTCGTTTCCAAATTTCTGCTGGGGTGAATTGCGTCAGGGTGCTCAATTGACCCTACATGCGGAAAATTAATATATAAAATGGACACAATTGACACACCCTACACTGTATGTATGAGTCACTATACGGTAACTCCAACATGCAGGTATCTTCATGTTTAAGCGCAATTGTTATTGACGTCATTTAGTCTTCATATATAATATATATATATATATATATATATATATATATATATATATATATATATATATATATATATATATATATATATATATATATATATATATATATATATAGTTCACCTTTCTCTACCGAGCGCCCATAGCTCAGACATAGAATCGTCGAGTGATATCAATTCGGTCGGGTTTCAATCCTGGGTTAAAAGCAATCGATTGTCAAACTATACTGGTGATCTGTGATACAGCGCAACAAGTCTGTCTGAAGATGATGTATATATATATATATATATATAAATATATGTGTGTGTGTGTGTGTGTGCGATCTGATCGCTTTCCTAAAATTAATTCTTTTGGGGTAATGGTTCGGATCGAGAAATTTTCGTTTAACCCTGTAAGAGAGAGAGAGAGAGTGAGGAGAAGAGAGACAACATAGTTTGGCAAGAAATCCATAGCCTAATGATGAAAATGCATTTATTTTATAAACTTAATCCCCTCCTCTTGCCCATGAATCACATAGAATAGAATATTACTCTGTGGAAAACAAAATTCAGTGAAAAACATCGTACATTTTGCGCATGAATTATCAAAATAAATATAATAATTCAACTTCTTACTCCGTCTCCAAACTAATATGTATTACTATTAGAATTACGTGTCAAGTGTTTTGTTTTCATTTAGAAGGTATTTGTTTATGTAACCTGTGGTGTCATTTGTAGGATTTATTGAACAAATGCACCAAAACTTTCACCCGTTTTATTGATTACATGTATGCAGAATGATTTATTAATTCAAGCGTTAGGCAAGGAACAAATCCATTAGAACTATATTTGTATTTTAGCTGAGGGAGGAAAATCATATTTCGTTTTTTCTTTATTTGCTTTTTTTAAAACCTCAAGTGCTTTTGAAGCCAGTAAACACGGATTGTTTTGACTATAAAGGCCATCTTGTAAGTTTTTAAATGCAGAATTTATTAGAGCAGTTTTTTGTGTTGTCTACTGAAAACTAGAAAACATTCTTTCCTGCAATATCCAGGAATTAATTCAAACGTTACTTGCAGAAAAGAGTTATTGTATTCCTCCACGGTCTTTGGAAGAGGGGTTGACCTTTATCTACTAATGAGCGGAAAATATTTGAGATTATTAGCTGTTTCGTCACAAGTTATTCTCTTCTCAAAACTCTTTGGGCCAAGTCACTTGCTCTAACAAAATAGTTGTGAGTTCAATACCTAGCTACAACAGTGGTGAACAAATAACTTACAGAATTGAGTTAAAAGGCGATAACTACATGACATCTGGAAGTGGCATAGGACATGGAATGAGAATGATATACCCTAGTAATCGAAATAAAGGGTTCGGTTGGAAATTCCAAGTACCTGAAGAAGGCCGAAACGTACAACGACCGAAAAATAGTTCGAACAATGTAAATAATTTATTACTCATCTCAGAAATATAGACAAGTACTTTTTATTACATAACATTTGATGAGGCGCGTAAAAATTTTCATTCCTAAAATGCAACCCCCCAAAAAGTTTGAGAACACTGTTTTTATTTATCCAGCACAACATACTTTTTTTACTAACATACATTGACACGATCCTACTTGTATCGTACTCAATATTTTCATATGTTGTCGTCAATATGTCATATGTATATCAAATATATATATATATATATATATCAAATTCTTCAAGCCCTTTTTCTTTATTATATACACTCCCGATCAAAAATTTAAGACCACTTAAAAATCTTTAAAAAGAAATATTTTTTTTACGGATAGATTTTAAACTCCTCCCACTTAAGGTTACCAATACTACAATCTAAAAGGTTATGGAAACAAAAGGCTACCTTCCAAACATTTTATTTAGAAATTTACATAATGTGGATAGTGTAGTGACTGGATTGCAACGTTGCATATGTCGGAAAGAGTTTTTGTAATGCGAAATAAATCATCCCTCACCGAACAAACAATTTTGAATCCTATCAAAACTGGAAAATCAGAAATACGGAGCTCCAAACTAGATATGCCAATACACCATTTTGGCTAAATCTGACAATTGTATGAATAAAAACATGGCGAAACAAGACAGGAGTAAAAAATGGTAGATGTTTTATGTTTATCTGCGAATGTTCCTTAGTATTTTGCATATTTTAATTAACAACTATGTCTGTGCAAATAAATTGTAATAACTAATTTAGTTCCTTTTTTTCACTATACGGTCAGATTTAGACCCACTAGACTGACCGAGTGTAATCGATTTTTTTAATCGCACCCCCCCAAGCAAGGCAGTACTGCCACTGATGTGCAGGAGCCTACATAAAAGGAGAGTGAAAGATCAGATAGGAGGAGAGCAAAGACAAAGAGGACTCGGTTACAGGGGATGTCAGAAAATTGGCAAAACAAAGAGAGGAATACTGGTGTGAAGAGAATTGCATGAGAGTAGAGTTAAAAGGGAGAAGAACAAGATGCAGAGGGTGTCTCGGAAAAGATAAGAGAAGGCTGAGAGTCAAGGAGATAAGAGATTGCAATTGACGTTTGCATTTAAACTCTTAGAGATTGTGGCTGTCAGGGAAGCAAAATATGGAAGGGATTTCCACAGGCGGGAAGTGCAAAAAAAAGAAGCTGTGGGAGTAGAAGGGAAGGCTACATTTGGTTGCTTTGACTGTAAACTAGTGGGACTTTGTTGCCAGTCTGGCTGCTCGAGTAAATTTGTGTAGACAGAGACACGAAGCGGCTAAGCTCGTCGGAGTAGAAGCCATGAAAATATTTGTTGAAGAGACAAAGGAATGCCACATCCTGTCGGTGAAAAAATGACTGGAGTCGAGCTGCCAGGTCAAGAACGAATGTATCGCAGATTCTTTTCTTGATCCTGTCAAGGACCCTGAGATTAATAACAGGGGCGCTTGACCAGATATGACAACAGTATGCAATTCATGGGCGGATGGTTGATTTGTATATGTGTAAGATGGATTCTGTCGAGAAAAGATTTTGGGCCTGAACAATGACTCAAACTTCCTAGCAGTTGATTTAGTTACTCATTCATTATAGTCGTTACACTTGAGGTCGGCCGAGAAGGTGAGGCTGAGGAGGGGCAACCTATTGCTTTCGCGGAGACTACATTGATGTATGTTAAGAGAGGGAGGACGGACTGTCTATGGTAATTCATGCGTAGCAGCTTCGTTCCGGAAGCATTAAAGTTTACGAGCCATTTCTTACCCCAGTCCACCACAAATTAGAGGTCCGTCTCAAGATCAGCACCGAAGTTATATTTAATCACTTAAGGAAGATCTTTGATGAAGATCAGAAAGGGCGACGGACGGAGGATAAATCCCTGGGGGACACCTCTGTTCGTGTGATAGGATCTGGAGGCATGCTCGTTCAAGACGGCCTTCATTATGTGGTTAGGATCAAATCAAGCAAGCGCCCAGTGATACCATAGTTCTGTAGTTTGTGCAGAAATCTAGCGTGCCAGACCTCATCGAATGCATTGGAGATATCCAGTGCAACAGCTCGAGCTTTGCCGTTCATACCGATGGCTTGGTATATGTATTCGGAGATGATAGCATATCAGCAGTAGACCTAGCAAAGCGGAAGCCATACTGTCTTTCAGGGAATAGTTTATGAGATATTGAATTATGTTAGCAGTGATGATGGCCTCGAACACTCTGCCGAACATCTGTAGGAGACTGATCGGGCTATGATTAGAGGTGTCCGATTGTTTTGCAGAGTTCTTAAAGATAGGTACCACATAGGAGGACTTCCAACAGGCAGAAAAACAGGAACCAGAGAGGTAGAAGTTATAATGTTTGGAGAAGACAGGGGCACGCCTTATGGTGGTCAAATTTTGAAATTATGTTAGAGACCAGAGAGGGGGTTGTGTAAACATGTTTCAGTTGAGACTCAGTTCCAGATTTTTTCTTCAGATTGCGTCATTTGCAGGGGTGTGCAGTAATATGAATCTATTTTCGGAGTGATGAAATTGGTTTGGCCTTAAAAATATATTGAGTCATCCGTGACTGCATTAATTTCTTGTTAACACGCTCAGACACTGTCTCAACAGTCGATTAGTTTTCAACGGTCATTGTCTGCGATTGACGTTACTCCACAAAAGCACACGAAAATTGAAACGCTGCACGAACACACTGGCAAGACTTATCGAGAGATCTTGAATATTGTTGGTGTCAGCCTTTCAATTGTTAGTTGTGTCATCAAAGCGAAGAAACAAACTGGATCCATCAGTCCAAATACGTTAAGGAAAATGAGGTCGGAAGAGAAAAACGACGCCAATAGACGGCATATACGTGATTAAGTAAAAGTGCGAAAGATACTGACAAGACATTATTCGATTTGTTTCAGTTTATTTGCATAAGGCAGTTAGTGTTGTTTCTTGTTATGGAACAAATGGTAGTCTGATGATGCCTACTAAGGATAATATGGGAAGTAATCAAGAAGCTCAAAGGACAACAGCTATTGAAACTGAAGACCTGTGTTATGAAACACAACCTCTTTCGGGATTTCGGGTTTCATAACCTTTCGTAACTTTCGTAATAGTACATTCATTGATGGTGTAGCCCTTTTTTAAGATAATAAACTCAATGCATTTTTTATTCCAAAAAACTGACACAATCATTTTCCCAGCAGATAAAACAAGCTTGGCCTTCTTTGGCGCATGTGAGGAGGGGTGTTTCTATTGCATGGATTATCCTTCTATTTCTGGTCGTCATGACTAACGTAACATTCTTTCTGGGCTAGGAATCATTCAAGTAAACCAGCTGTCACAAACAGTGTCACACTTTCCGTCCTCTGTTAGAACACAAACCAAATATTTAAATTTTTGTAGTTGGTTCACTATATCCGGCTTGTAGTTTGCATTTTGGGTTTCTCTTTTTACTACTGACCAGGCATTCAGTTTTCTTGGAGTTCATGTTTAGTCCTCTCTTTTCGCTTTCTTTAGCTACATTCTGTAGAAGGACTTGTAGTTACCTTTCCATGTCAGCTATCAGCACTGTATCATTGAAATATCTTATACTGTTCAGATTCTAGCCGCCAACGACAAATCCCGACAGGATTGATACTTCTCTCAGAATTCCCTAGCTGTATAGGTTGAATAGATCTGATGAGAAGACTCATCCTTATCTAACACATTTTTCTATTTTTGTGTATTTTCTGAAGTATGTGATTAAAGAGAAATATTGTTACCACCATTACATTGCATTTTGCACTACTTTCTGAATTTGTGTGATAATTTAAATTTTTCCAAAGGTATGAGTATATCTGTATAACAAAATAGTAACTCGAGGATTCATGATATTTCTTTAAATATTTCCCTGCACATAAATTTCGAACAAGCCCAAAGCAGTACGATGCCTGCCGACATAAAAGGCAAAAAGAAAAAATGATGACAATTTGTTGCAAACAATGCACAATTCCATTGTGTGTGGAATGCAAGGAGACGAACTTGAAATGTTTTTCTTAATTAACATTATCAAAAAGCCTGAAAATATAGTTTTCGTATATAAGTAAAGAAACATAAAGATTCTTATTTGTCTATATTTCTGTAATGATGTAGTACTTACACTATTTACATTATTCGGATTATTGTCCTAATCTTTGTTGCCATTTGTACGAGGTTTTGGCTGTTGTACGCTCCGGCCTTCTTCAGGTGCTAGGAATTTCAAACTGAACCCTTTATTACACTTACTGGGGCGTATCATTCTCAAAAACACATGGCCCAGTGGATATAGAAGTTGATTGGTTCCTGTGACTTAACCTAAAGTGTTGTGAGTTCAATACCAGGCTACAGAAGTGGTAAACAATTAAATTACAGGGTTAGAGGGAGATAACTCGTGACTACCCAAAGAGGCACTACGTTCTGTTATGCTGTCCCATTTAATGTCAACCATAGTTTTACTTTGCTTTAAAATTATTATTTTTCTCTAAGTGATAATTTGTAGCATCAATAAAGATATTTACTAAACTTAGCGTAGTCTGACACAAGGCAAAATTTAGAACTGAAAAATCGAAATCACCTAAGAATCATTACTCAGCAACGAGGTCGCTCTAATGTCTTGGCCTCAGTCATTTATAAATATAAATGTATATATTTATACTCAAAATCATATATTCATACGTATATTCATATATTCATACGTATAGTTCGAATTTCAAATTTTCTAATTTACTCTAAAACCTTTAGGAAAGGTTTTAATCCGTTGCTTCTTCCTCCAGCTATAGGTTAAATAGCAGGACATTTTGGGTTCTATAGCCTTGGTTGTCAATTAGTCTACGGCAGAAAGTAATTGCGACCTACTTCAGGAAAATTATTCGCCCAGTCACTCATGTCTCTTTCGGGGCATGATCGTCTAAGCGTTTGTCACGTATGACATTTAACTGAGTGATATTCATATAAATACGTTCATGGTAATTGTTCGGGTTAGATCTTTGCTATTGTACTCAGACTTTATGTATTTAAGCGTAGGCCAAACTTAGTTACAAGATCTCATCAATTTACAGCTGAATTAGCTAGATGTAATTGTAGGTTCTATGTTAATATTCTTTTATCGCACGTCCCACTTGTGCAACTCTTTTCCCTTTATACACTTTCTACTTAAATTGGATCTTGAAAAATTTAAATGTAATTTCAATCATTATCTACAGCCATCTTGATTACTCTTCTCTTGTTCTCGCTTCTTAGTAATGTTTCTGCTTTTTAATTCTTTCTCAACCCGTAACCCTTGAGTCTTAGTGGCTTCATTTCCTTGCTTGGAGTAAATCCAATTCAAAAGAAAGAAGACTGAAGACTAATAAGAATTTCGTCGTGTCATTATGCTACCAGCAAAGCGAAGACACATTTAGATTTCGATAAAATAAAATTCACATCTCCAATTCAATTCAATTAAACGGGCGTTATTCTTTGAACGCACGCCAACAATTTTCTGGAAACATTCTCTTCCTCCAACTATTGTCCCAGCATTGCCGCATTGGCTGAACAGCAACGACTAGTTGAGTCCATTAGAGGAACAACCCCGTTGTTCACACAGCAACAAGTGGCCATTGATTGGGTCGTGGGAGTTGGAAGACAAAGAGGCGCCACTGGTAGGAGGTAAGGATGTAGCGCAGCACATGGGTGGAAGAGGGAGACTGACCCGGGTGAAGAACTGTTTCCGAACCAATGAATTAAGATAGAAACGACGTGGGGGAGATATTGATGTTTGCAGTAAAGGAAAGATAGTGGGGAAAGGAAGGCAAGCAATGGACGAATTGATAACGCACTTATATTACAAGACAGATAAATATGAATAATCGAACACACACACGCGTGGACACACATACACATGTGTGTGTGTGTGTGTGTGTGTGTGTGTGTGTGTGTGTGTGGTATAATGATGGATTTATCACGACAAGAAAAGTTTTCATTTCGAAATTTATCTTTATTCTCACACCGCGAGCACACACACACACGCACACACACACACACACACACACAGACAGACAGACAGACACACACACACACACACACACACACACACACATACACACACACACACATATATATATATATTCTTCATTTGTAAACGAGTTATTACGCGACCAAAGTTTCTACCATGTGGTATCTTCAGGCGATTTTTTTGTTTTTTAAGAACGCTCACGTAACGGGGATTTTTTGAACGGTCACGTATCGAGAAATGTTTGAACACGCCATTTGTGAATTTAGATGAAATTATAACGTTTTTATCCATGGTTGTATGAACCTAATAGGTAGTTCGTGGTATGGTTACACTTAGACATAATTTCTGTTCTTTCATTCAATAATTCATTTTCGTTTGGGAATGACAATACTACAATATAATTGTATTGAACACTTTTTAACACAACTGTGTACTGGTCTAATTTTATTATGACTAAAAACTAAGTAATTAAACAATATATATATATATTCAGTCAATATATATATATATTCAGTCAGTTAAGTGTCATATATGATACACGCTTAGGCGATCATGACTCTTTCGATCCAAGACTGACTAGGCAGAAAATTTTCCAGTTGTAGATTACCAATTCTTTCTGCAGTAAACTGGTTGCCAACTACGGTTATAGAACCTAATCTGTCATGCTATACAAACCATAGCTACAGGGAGAAGAAATGGATTTCGTACATTTCACAAAGGTTTTTGCGCGTAAGTGAATGCACCATATTCAAATGTAATTCTACTCTGCGATTTCTTATTTCAAGACGATATCTATTTCAGTAAAACGTAGAAAAGGCAATATAGTCATCAAGACGCAAAGGGTTAGTGTTAGTGTGAGAACTTATGAGGAAATAAAGCACAATGAAAAAGAAAGAATAATAAAAGAACAGGAATTTGGGATATATTCAGGGTGTTATTCACAAGATTCAATCTCTCTCCTTCAAAATATATCTGTGTGTGTGTGTGTGTGTGTGTGTGTGTGTCTACTGTGAGATCGACCTATTGCAATAGATTTTAGAAAGTGCTCAATACTTACTGCATATACCTATATTCTTAAATATTATCGCAAAAATATATAAGACATGTACGAAGGATTTCTCGTCTAGTACTCGTGTGATGAAATGAAAATATTTAAGTGTGTGTGTATATATATATATATATATATATATATATATATATAGATATATATAATTTGTAAACGAGATATATCACGCAACCCAGGTTTCTACCATCTGATGTCTTCAGGCGATTTGAGCATATATATATATATTGTCATCCGCAGAGATATCTATTTTGCCGTATATATATATATATATATATATATATATATATATATTGGATAAAGGAATTGGGTTTATTCCAACGAGAGAAATTGGTATAGAATAAAAAGTGTGAGAAGCCGTGAACGTTTTCTTTAAGTAATGGTATTTGTGACGCATTGTGATATTTGTGATATCTTATTTTATTTTATTTTACTTTTTTTTTTAAATTTTATTTTACTTTATTTTACTTTATTTGATTTTGATTTTGATTTTACTTTATTTGATTTTATTTTACTGATTTTATTTATTTTCAGCAAGTTGTAAAACAACAAGTTGGACATCAAAAAAAGAAACAAAAAGAACTCGATAAGTAAAGTCACAAATTTATTCGCCTGAAGAGACTCGAAACACGTGTAGCCTCACAAATACCATTATGGACACTTAATGTATCATAACATGTATATTAACAAAAACAATAAATATACACTTTCACGGCTTCTCATACTTTTTATTCTCTCTCTCTCTCTCTCTCTCTCTCTATATATATATATATATATATATATATGGGGTGTAATGGGTGAATTGTCACCATTTTTAATTGTGCGCATGCGCTTTTTCCTTTAAATTTTATCGACTGCTTTCTTTAGTAGGAACAGTTGGGAACTGTGAGAAAATGAAACAATTCACTCTGACAAAAAATTTGCAAACAGAAGGCTGTGTTACTTGGCATTTGCACAGGAAGTTCCAGTTGGAACATTTCCGAGTGTTTGGGTGTCAGTCTAAGGATTTTGCAGGCGATTTGGTGTTTGGAGTGATCACTAGTGATGGCGACTTTATGCCTCAAATCCTCCTCCTACTGAGCCTCAAAATCTACATGGAGGACTACATCAAGTGGCTTGAAGAGGTACTTCTGCCTTTGGACGAGAAAACCTATCTTTCAACAGGACTCTACACTATGCCACACCAGCAAGAGAACCTATCAGATTATTTCTGCGACGACATTACCTCTTAAATGTGGCCACCTAACTTCCTAGACTACAACCCCTTGATTATTATGTTTAGAGCGCAGCTGAGAGAGAGAAATGAAGGCAATGATTATGACACCATTCACCAAGTTAAACGAGGAGACCGCCCAGAAGAGATGCAATGGAGATTTTATTGAGTAAAGTGACGTTTTAGTATTTTAAAATAAATTAATCTATTTGAAAATATTTATAAACAAAAAAGAATATATTGTTTGTTACTAGAAAATTATAAAACGCTCATAAATATTAGTTAGGTCAATTGAAAAAATATTTTTTATTTAATTACGTCATTTTGAGTACTCGAAGAAAATTTTCCTTATGAAAAATATTGTTTGGATTGTTATGGTATATGGGGAAGTAGTGGCTTTATTAGGAAAGGTCAGGGTGGAAAAAAACGAGTCGCAGATTAATATTTTTATAGTATCTGATGGCAGCACTCTTAGAAATTTTTCCCTTTTGATGATTATGGCATTTTTGGGGTCGGAATTGTGGCCTAATTTATTACTTTGTGTGACCAGTGCATTTGTTAAATTGTTATTTATGAGATCTTTTCCGTGTTTTTGTGTTCATAGATACGCATATGAAATTTCTGAAAAATGACGTATTTAAATCTATATTAATAAGCCCTCCCCACAAAAAAATCCAAGGTTGTTAAGTTAGGAAATCTGGCTGGCCACTAATACATAAAATAGGGAGTTACTACTTAATCAACCTTTTTTATCAATCAGTTAGTTAAGTGCTATACGTGATACACGCTTTGGCGATCATGTCTCTTTTGAGACATGACTGACTGTGCAGAAGATTATCCCACAGCAGGTAGCTATTACTTTCTGCGGTAGACTGGTTACCAGATAAGGCTATAGAACCTAATCTGTCCTGTTATTTAACCCATAACTGCAGGGAAGAGACGGGTTAATATCTTTCCCAAGGTATTTACGCGTAAATGAATGACAGGAATTTAACTGGAATTCGAACTCAGCTACTCCTATTTCGCGTTCCGAGACGATATCTACTGTACCACAACGCACATAAGGATCCTTAAAAAAAAAGGTTCTGCGTTTTTAAAGGATCCTTTTCAGCCAACACTTGGTCAGAAGAAGACGTTGGTGAATATTAATTGACAAAAGCAAAAAGAAATAAACAACAATTGGCGTTGCGATAGAATAAAAGGGGAGAAAAAATAACAAAAAGAACCACAACTAAAATAGAATTTATTAATAAAAACGAGGGTGGAGAAATATACTGGGAAAAGAGCTTATGTAAAAGCTTCTATAAAATGGAAAAATTCACTCACATACGCCCGAAAAGACGGATAGCGAACAAAATGCCCTTTCTGTTTGCACAAAGACGTTTCATGTAATTTAATAAAAACCGTTTCTAATATGTGTAAATGCTGAGAGGAGTGTAAACGAATCATCACTCTATCTTGCCGCACACCCCGGATTTCTAGTAAATGGTGACAAATGACCGCTTCGTGGACAGAAGGGTACAGAGCACACTGCAATTAAAAATAAGAATACCCTGTCTTATATTCATAGGAACATGTACGATTCGGGTTTCGAGTTGCTGATTGGTTCGTCCTACATAGTCTGCTTCGCGCGGACATTTGAATTTATAAACAATTTTGAAGGTAGGTCAAACAATCCTTGAAAATCGACGAAGGAACCAGATTAGTGTCGAAGACGACATGTAGCCTAACCACCAAAAACCCGATATAACACAAGTCGATATTCTCTCTATCTATCTCTCTTTTTGTGTATATATATATATATATATATATATATATATATATATATAGACAGAGAGAGAGAGAGAGAGAGAGAGAGAGATATGAATAATATGTAAAGTAAGATATGTCGATCGAATCTAACACACTGGTATAAACGTATAATATCAGTTGCACACACAAAAGGAAAATAATCTATTCGGTATCACAACAGTTCCAGTAATGTTAATTGAGAAAGACAAAAATTAAAATATGCATGCTTTTGTTGAATATTTTCCTGACGTGATACTGCCTGGAACAAGATGTAAGCCACTCTGTGAGAATAAAATTCATTATCAATAGTGAGTAAATCTTGAATATGTCCCTCTGTTGGAACAATTCGCATATTGTCATATCCGATTAAACTTGCGTAGTTATTTCGAAAGCTGCGTTTAGTCCTGCCGAGATCACTCGGTGGAGATCAAAATCACTTGGCTATTAATCGCTATTCCAATATCAGGCGTCCATTATTTACATGAAGAGATAGATAGATAGATAGATAGATAGATAGATAGATAGATAGATAGATTTACATACATACATACATACATACATATACATACTGACTGAATTAGAAAATGTATGGCATATGTGTAAATAATAGAAAATACAGCTGAATGATCAAAAATTCAACTTTAGTTGGAGGTGGTCGGCTCGTGGCTTTCGTGAGAGAATGATAAATTAATATTCAGGGTCGGGTGGACTTTTATTACTTTTGTTGGCTTTGCCTTCTTCCGGGTCACTATGACCCGTCGCATATCGTTCGATAAGGAACCGTATCTTGAAATGCGTTCAGTTCCATCTATTTTCTTTTCTTTTTTATTTTTATCCATTTTGCTTATGTGATGAATCTTGGAACAATACACTCATGAATAAAATGAAAATTATCGGATCCTTTTATTTGACTTCTGTTCTTTTTATTTTAATTATTCATTTCTTCTTCTTCATCATTATTACTATTATTATTATTATTGCTGTTGTTGTTGTTTATTTATTTTGCCGCTAGTAATCCTGCCTGGTGTGTATCAAGGCTTTTATGTAATACTGTAGTCAGAGATATGAGGACTTTGACCAGCAGCGACAACTCAAATGGATAGCACGTGTAACATGAAGAGAAAATAATGAATTATAAAGACGTAAACCTTCTACACAACATCAAATAAAAGTTTAGGAAGGAAACCTTCAATACTGGAAAGGGTGATAGCAGTTCGTAGACTTTAGAGACCTGTTTTTCTGAAAAATAGCTTTAAGAGAAATATTTTATAAATTTGAACCCGCGGCAGAACTCGGTGATTAATGTTTTTTTCTATAAGGAAATTACAATTACCATTTTTCAGATGACAGGAATTAATGGCTTATAAGGTGATAGCAATAATATGAACTTTTAGAAACCTTCAACTAATATCAAACTTTCCAAGTTCTGTTTACTCATTATGTGCGCTAGAAATTACATCTGTCACTTTTTAATGTCCAGCATTTACAGCCATAGAAGGAGGACTGGTATTACATAACCGTTCCTACTTATTTCTTTGATTTTAACGGATTTTTCCTGTTTTTTACAACTTCGCTTAGCTTTTAAAAAACATCTTTCACTATCCCAATGCACCTTCCGAATTCGGTATCGTATTTTCCGTTCACTGTTAAAATAGAGAGTAACTATTAGAACCTGGAATACGTTCTCGCTGATTTTTCATGAAAAGTAATGTTTTGTTTTAAAAAATTAGTAAGAAACATGTCACTGAAACTATTTTCCATCACTAGCCACTACATTTTACCACCTTTCTGGCAGCATTTGATATCCACGTGGGTAAAACGACACGTCTTTTGAGGCTAACCACGAGCCGACCCAGTTTTAAGTATTTTCAGAAGAATAAAAGTGCTGCTTGGCCGGGCCATGTACTATCGATCGGAACAACTGATAATTGGACAGAGCAATGTCTGTTGAATACGGCGGGTGTATGGTAGGACTTTCCATTGAAGCGTTTCCAAGCAGGTTTTCGCCCGTTATGCAACATGTGGCCTAGGGTTGTCATGTTGCAAAACAATTTTGTTAGGTGTCTGCACGTATAGCGGCCGTTTTTCTTCAATGCTCGGCTTAAACGCATCAGTGGTAGTCAATAGCAATCTCTCGTGAAGGTTTCGGTCAGTTAGAGCAAATCATAAACTAAACCTGGCTGATCCCACCAAATGCAGAGAAGAAGCTTCGAAACATGAATATTCGGCTTTGCCAAGGATGTTGAAATATAGCCAAAATTACCTCAAGATCTTCTACGATTAGGGTTATCGTAGTGTATCCACTTTTCATCGCCGGTCACCATACGATCGAAAATCCTATTTTTTTCTGTTTGAAGCAGCTGTTCACACGTGACAAGACGCCGTCGACGTCTCTCGTACGGCACCCGATGTCCTTGATTTTGGATCATTTCTGATGCTTCCAAGCAATTTGAAACTTAAATTATCAACTCCTTATGATTCCACAAGTTCAGTTTACGCCTAACATGAGTTTTTATGAAATAATGTCTCCAATTCTTCGTCTTCAAACTTTTTTCGGTGCGCCTGAGCGTTCTTTAATCTTTAACATGAAAATCATTAAATTTTGAAACGTATAAACCAATCTCCGCATGTTGTTTCCGTCAGAACATGGTCAACAAAACTTTTGTATGCTTCAGCTGCAGATTTCTTTTGAATAAAGTAGTGCAGTAAAATTCCCCGCAAATACATTTTTATTGGAACGAAATCCAACTTGTTTAAAGCTATAAAAAACAAAATGATATACACTGAATTTCAAGCTTGATTATAGTATCCATAGTTACCATCTGAAATTACACGCACTAAGTTTTGGGAACGCTATCTGTTAGGATGTGCGTTGTGGTACAGTGGATATCGGCTCGGAACGAGAAATCGGGGAGCCGAGTTCGAATTCCAGTTGAATCCATTGTATCACTTACGCGCAAATACCCTTGGGAAAGGTATTAATCCGTCTCTTCCTTCCAGTTATGGGTTAAATAGCAGGACAGATTGGGTTCTATAGCCTTGGTCGGAAACCAGTCTACCGCAGAAAGCAATGGCAACCTACTGCGGGATAATCTTCTGCCCAGTCAGTCGTGTCTCTTTCGAGACATGATCGCCCAAGCGTGTATCACGTATGGTACTTTAACTGACTAGCTGATCTGTTAGAAAACAGTAAGAACTTATTATTCAAGGTCCTAATAAAATTAAAATTGAAAATGTTAATGAAAAATTAATAATGGCTGATAATGATTCATATCGTACTAAATGTTCAAGGATAGCATTACTATGACTAATATAGTTCTTCTTATTTTATATGCTACGTCCCTTCAGGATATTCGCAGTCATGGCTCGCCACAACTTTATGTCTTTTAGTGTAATAAGTAAGTAAAATTGAAATGAAAGAAATATTAGTGGATAAAACTGACAATGGTTGTCCAAGCTTCATTTAAGAAAATTTAATATTAATACTGTTTAGTCTTTGAGCGAGTGAAACTAGAAGATATAGACCATCGTTCTCTTAAGATTGTAGACTGGCACTACATAATCCCACACAAAGAACTGTATCAAATAATAGAAACCACATCAATTGAGAACTACCGACACCAGTAACAACTAAAATGTGTAGCACCAGTAACTCGAAAAAAAATGTGAAGTCTGGTTACTCAGTCAATGAATGCCAAATGTTTTCTAATAAGAGAGCGGTTAATACTGCCAGCACAATTAGAAATGAAAGCATATAATTTAGCTCATACGTTACATTATATTTTATTTTACTCTAGAGTTCGCCAGTTAGAGTCGAGAAATCGGGGAGCCGAGTTCGAATTCCAGCCGAATTCATTGCATTCACTTACGCGCAAATACCCTTGGGAAAGGTATTAATCCGTCAATTCCTTCCAGTTATGGGTTAAATAACAAGACAGTTTGGGTTCTATAGCCTTGGTCGGCAACCAGTCTACCGCAGAAAGCAATGGCAACCTACTGCGGGATAATCTTCTGCCCAGTCAGTCATGTCTCTTTCGAGACATGATCGCCCAAGCGTGTATCACGTATGGCACTTAACTGACTGACTGAGTGTATAGGGAGCGTGCGTGTTCTGCGTCTTTCTATAAAGAGTTGTTTAGACATGACAAAAGTATGGAGCGGTCTAAAACACGTCATGTAATATAACAATCTGGCCCCACCCGAGGAAGTGATGCAAGCGATGGTGTTTCCCGTCGGTGAAGGGGGCGGCGAAACGACAAGACAGGTGTTTGTGAAATACATCCTGTCGAGGCCGGAGCGGATGTCGTTTGACCTTATTTCCGACAGCGGCGGAAATGACTACGGAGGCAAACAGATCAGGTGTCTCTTAGAATTACGTGGCGTTGCGTGGGCGAGGCAAAACCGGAAGGAAAGTCCCGGTTCTAGAAGACTATATAAAGACCTCGACACACGGATTCGCCAGCAGAGAACGGCCAGTGGAAGCAGAGAAACACCACAGGCAAGACTACACTCCCGTCAACCCATTCTATGTGCGCTTTCACCCTTCCGTTCTCTATTCCACACGGTTCGTCGTCATTAATAAAAATATAACCTTATATTTTTATATATGCGTGTTTGTTGTTTTGTCGTCGTACGGCGATATATAACAGTCAGATCTAATTGCTGTTTCTCAATAGCGTGCATTGAATACTTCTGCCATACCTGATCGGGTAACTCTGCTATCTACCCAGGGGTCATTGACAAAATCCAACGGAGAATCGGTAATGTGATCGATCCCGACTTGGCAGCTCAGATACAGTAACTTTCTCATCGGCGCAATGTGGCTTCCCTGTGTCACATCTACAAATATTTTTCGCGGCTTCTGGTCCGATAAACTTAGCTCACTGGTGCCCCCTATGTATGCATTTACTCGAGCTACAAGATTACCACCCTTTTACTGTGAAACCAATAAAATGTAAACGCAAATTCTACTCCATCAGTTTCTTTCCTCTCATTTCCTGCTTGTGAAATTTCCTTCGGTTTACTTGCTTCTCCGACAGCTACAATCTCCAAGAACTTAAATGTAAAGTCAATAATCTTCTTCTATCTCACTCACTTGCATCTACTATCTCTCATGCTTCTTTCTCCGTCCACACCACTCTCATCAGTATTCTCACCCTTCTGCTACCCACTTCCAGACACCCCCTATAACTTTTCACTCTTCCTCATAACTTTCCTCCGATGTAACCCCCTGTGCTCTTACATCCTCTCTTTCATTGCTTGGGGCGATATGATAATATCTATATATATATATACATACATGCATACATGTATATATATATTTTTAAAAAAATCCAGGATAATTTACGAAATTTTCCTAACTTTTTCAAGTCGTTTTCTCTGCAATTGGTAAGTTAGTTCTTGAATCGTTGTATTTTTCCTGTTGATTTATCTGATTTTACTTCACTTTATTTAATTTTAATTCTTTTTCTGTTTTTTGCCTATTATTTTTTCTATTTATTTTTGTTACTAACCTAAGTTCCTTGCTAGATTTCGTAAATTGTTTTTGATTCTTAAGGTTTGTTTTGACTTAAAACTTAGTAAACGCATGTTTTTTTTTCAATTGGAGTAGATAGTACCTACTATCGCCCCGTCTCACACTCCACCCACTTCTTCTGGACAGGAGTAGAGGTGATCGCCTTGTTTATTGTTTAGGAATGGGTTCCCGTTTCATCTCTCTTTTTCGGTCCTGCTGTCGGTTCGGCTGGAAGCTCTTTGTAGTTTCAGCCCACGTCTGTTGAGGGGCGGGGGCTTGTCAATTGTTCCCTGTTTGGGATGTGGTTTCCGGCTTTCCCTTCTCCAATCTTTTCACTTTTTTTCCTTTTTTTTTTTTGTTTGTTTTCAATTGGAGTAGATAGACTAACCTATCGCCCGGATAACGCTCCACTCACGTCTATTGAACAGGTGAAGAGACTCATCCCTTGTTATCTGTTTAGGATGTGGTTTCCGGTTTTCTCTTTTCTCTTTTCCAATCTTTTCACTCTTACGTAGCCCCCTGCACATCAGTGGCGTTACCGCCTTGCTCGGGGTAATATGATTAAAAAAAATATATATTTGTTTCCTATTTATTTATTTATTTATTTTATTTATTTATTTTTTCGGAAGAGGACCAACACAATTAACTAGTACTCTACTGAAAGGTTCTTCAAATGCTAGAATAGGTTTCAGAGGGGTGGACGGAATCTTTTGATTAGGTTTTCCAACCATCAGGCATGTGCGGCAGGAGTTACAGAAATTGACGACATCCTGTCTAAGTTTCGACCAGTAAAAATGATTTAATATTTTTCACATGTCTTATTTATTCCTAAATGTACTGACATTAGAGTTTCATGAGCTATGTTTAATATTTCTTGTCTGTATACTTTCGGGACAACTATTTGGTTTATTATCTTCCACTCTTCATTTAGACTGGCATCCACTGGGCGCCATTTCCTCATTAAAATGCCATCTCTCATGTAAAAACATTTTTTTAACTTTTCTTGCTCCTTCTAAAGGAAGTATTTTATTTTTTCAAAGACAAACTTCAGGATCTTTTTCTTGTTCAATGACAAGTTGATTTTTTTTTTCAATTGGAGTAGATAGATTAAACTATCGCCCGGTTCACACTCCACCCACGTCTATTGAACAGGTGAAGAGGCTCATCCCTTGTTTCCTGTTTAGGATGTGGTTTCCTGTTTTTCTCTTTTCCAATCTTTTCACTCTTACGTAGCCCCCCTGCGCATCAGTGGCGTTTTCGCATTGCTTGGGGTGATTTGATTTAAAAAATAAATATATACGCATCGGCAGACAGAACTGTTTCGCAGTTAGACTCCGACTGTTACATAACCCAGGCTCGAAACTCGACCGAATTGTCGACAGTCGGCGACTCTACCCATGGGCCACGGGGCGTTCGGTGGAAGAATGCGGTCTTTTTAGCGCATATATTACGCGCCCAATAGCTAGCGTGCTCAAATTCATTTTTACTGGATGAGCGATGAGCGATGAGCGATGAGCGATGAGTACACGCTAGAGTGGCTACTGTTTTTCAAAGTCTACCTTTCTTCTAGAGTTCTCAATCAGGGTGTGAGAGCGTAATTATATATGTATGTATATGAATACACATGCTTAATGATTCATTTATTTCAAATACGAAATATTCGATATAATAATGTTTGAAGTAATTTAGAAATAAATTAATTAATATAAATACCTTATCTGACTGTCTGAGACTCGTGAGAAACTTTGAAATTTTCTCGAACGAAACGATGTCGAATAAACTTTTATCAATATACAGAATTAATCTATCTATCTATCTATCTATCTATCTATATATATATATATATATATATATATATATATATATATATATATATATATATATATATATATATATATATATATATATGTATTAGTCATCCACAAACAAGTCTTTTTCGCTGTATCACTTGGTCATCAGTGTGGTTACCCATCCAGTTGCTTCCAGCCAGGAACGAAACTCGACCGATTTGGTCTCAGTCGGAGTGCTATCTGCGCATGGCTGAGACAGAAGGAAATTTTAGCGTATTATATATATGTGCGGTGCATACACACGCCAACCACCGGGAGAACTCAATTCATTACTTAATGAGTAACGCGTAAATCGCAGAAGTGGTATATGTTTTTAAAATTTTCTTCTCTAAAGAGATCAATTGTAATGATAGCATTATTTATTAGTTATCCACATACAAGCCTGTTTCGCAGTATCACAGTGTGGCTCGACATACAGTTGCTACCAGCCGGGTCGAAACTCGACCGATTTAGTGTCAGTTCAGATAGATAGATATATAGATAGATAGATAGATAGATAGATAGATAGATAGATAGATAGATAGATAGGCGCATAGTGTTCATTATGGTCGCTTTCCAACCGCGAGTTTGATTTTAACCACGGACTATTTGTCAGGCAGGTGACTAAGTACTAAGAATCTGCAACCCCAAATGATTACCCAAAGAAGAAATATACATAAAAAAAAATATTCGAAAACTTCCAATATCCTCATTATTTCATGCACATTGATTAAAAAAAGCTATGCAAAATATACGACCAAAAAAAAGATAAAAACGTTATCACCAAACAATCAACTAGATACATGATAGTACCTACTAATTCCATAATTTTTACTATCAAAAACAATCTATCCAATCTAAACAACATCAATATAATTACCACCACATCAGCAACTATTATTGATATCATTAGAACCGAAAATACACAGAACAATTCTAAAGAAAGCATTTATAAAATAAAAAAAAACCCGGAACTTTTCGTCACAATACATGCGGGAAAACTGTTGAAATCTAAAATAATATTTATGAATACAAAAGAGGTCTTCTACACAAAAATTTATCAATTGCATTAGTTTTATGCCTACGATTTTGGTCTAAAAATTCCACACTTATTAAAAATAAAAAGTAAGTTACTTAGAAGCAAAATTCTCGAGAGTGCTGCTATCGAAACTTATCAAAACATAAATCTAGTCCCCGGTTTTATTCCAATGTCTCCATTCCTAAAACTTTTTTTCCGAAGCCAAGATACGTGAATACAAAAATGTTAAAAAATGAAAAAAAAAAACAAACAAAAAACGGTTAAATACTTGATCTAATGTTATTCTAAATAGATATTTCATACACTAATCAAAAACTAAAATAATTTAAATACTAATTTGCATATAAAACAAAAATAAAATTTTAAAAAATGACTTACGTGACCTGCCTCAATTTCAGTCAACCTGATGAATATTTGTCTTCTTTCATATGCCTAAAATTTGGAAATATCAATAACATTTTTACTCTTCTATACAAATACTAGTTACAATATAAAATCTTCGCTTCGGCTCTGAAAAAAATCCTCAAAGGACGAAACACGTCGGCTATGATAAGTGTTTCTTTTTTCTTTATTCATATTTACACATATACGCACACATATACACTCATGTTCAAACTAATTGAAACAGCTTCTATAATTTTATAAGATACAAATCCTATATCATCAATCAACTAACTAAAACACACAAAGTAAAATTGCACACCCACAAAATCGGATCCAAACGATTAAAAGCATTTTGGAAAAACCCAAATTAAAATTGCACACCCGGAAAACCGAAATCAAACGACTAAAATCATTTTGGATAGGCAACTAAAAGAAATTTTACAAGTCAGTATGAAAAAAAAAATTTGGGGTGCTGATTGGATTACAAATCGAAAATTCAAATATGAAGTCAGTCAAACGTTTTTTTCACATCTAAAGAAGAAGGTGCCTTTGACAGCCGATTCACGTGACTGAATTTCACTACTTAAGGACATTCTGTGACCGTTCAAGTCCAGTTCGACATGAAAGCAGTTAGATTACGGTCCTCGTGGCAATGTAGCAAAAGAAATTCTACTCCACGCCACCCGGACGTAGAGCACGTCACAGATTCTTCGACCTATTCTTCCATTTTTCCTTTTCTTCATTTTCACACCACGCCGCCAAAGAGAGAACAACGATAACAAGACGCGTTAAGTACTATTTCTTTATTTGTTTTACCTTCTCTCTCACTCTGTCGCCGACCTACCAAAAAGAGGAAGTAACAAGAAGATTTTACCTTCTACTACTACACAACCATGAACTCTAAACGTCTTTGGATATTTTAAATACCTACATTACATTTTGAACAATTTTAACTACAAAACTACATGAATTTTTTCGATTAACATTTTTCTTCTCATAAATATGTTATAAGTGTTCAGTTAACAAAAGTTCACTGATAATTTTCTTTTTACACTTCTTCTTTTTAATCATTTCACCCCGAGCAAGGCAGAAATGCTACTGATGAGCGGGGGGCTACATAACTGTAAAAAGATTAATTAGAAAAATGTGAAGAGTACAAACTAGTTAGAAAGGAGCAATAGAAAGCTGAGAATGCAGGTGCGATGACAGATACATAGGTGGAGAGAAAGGGAAGGATATAGCGGGGAGAGACCTAGATTTCAGTGGTTAATAGATGAGTATTGACATTGCATTTAAATTTCTGGAAGTTGTAGCCGTCAGGAAAGCAAGAATATGGGAGCGAGTTCCATAGGCGCGAAGTGCGAGAGAAGCTGCAGGAGTAGAATTGTCGTCTGCATTTGGCTAACCTGATTGTGAATGGGTGGGACCCAGTTGCCAGTCTGGTTGCACGAGTAAACACCATTTTGTCATTCTGTTAATAAATCCTTACTTTAATGTATACACGAAATATTGTATCCTCTCATATTTCAACATCCAGCCTTCAACCTTTTGATATTTAAATTGTGGGGATTTCGGACGTGTTTGGCACAAGGCCAACACCAAGCACCACTTTTGACCTTACAGTTTCCTTTTTTTTATCATATGGTCATTTTTAACCTACTGGAGTTACAGGGTGTAATCGATTTCCATTTTTTCTTCAGATTAGTTAACTTGCACTAGTGTTCAATAATATGTTTCTATTTTGAGGATGTGTTATGATATTGTTTTGCCTTGAAAAATATAACGTCATTAGTGATTGCATTATATTTTTAATACACCCAGGCACTATTGTCGCGACTGTCGATTAGTTGTCATACGGCCACTGGATGCGATAGACGTTATGAACACACTGGCAAAACTTACAGAGAGATCGGTGATATTATTGGCTTTCAACTGTCAGTCGCGATATCAAGGCGAAGAAACAAACTGTATCCATCAGTCTAAAATGTGAAGGAAAATGGTGTTGGAATAAAGGACGCCTAGAGAAGACGTATGGGTGATCAGGGAAGGTGTTGAAGATACAATGTAGACATTATTCGTTTTGTTTCAATTAATTTGCACAAGGGTGTGTGTGTGTGTATGCATGCATGCGTGCGTGCGTATGTGTGTGTGTGTGTGTGTGTGTGTGTGTGTGTGTGTGTGTGTATGACCAAATACATTTATTATATGTAATTTATGTAAGCCGATGCTTATGTAAAGATACTGTTTATTTACTGTGTTTACACATTGCGTCAAAGAACTCCTTGGCATCGCAGTGAATTGGAAAGCGGAACTTCGAAACGCAAAGGCAAAATCACTTCGTCTATTCGATAAAAACAGAAAGTGATACATGGAGAATAGCAAAATGTTGTTGGGTGGGGAATGCTGTAGTCGGTCATAAAACGGCGGGGGAAGAAAAGAGCGGGAAATGGCTACTCGGCGGACAGCCAGAAAAGTAATCTTCACCAGATGACCGGGATGTAGTGGCGGCCATTAAAAGCGAGGCTGTAGATAGCCGCTGTCTGGCCTTTTGCCGCTCAAAGAAAGAGCAGGTTTGTATCAAGCAAAAGAACCAAAAGCTCTTTCTTTTCATGATGGACCCGTAAAAAGTCATGTCCACTCTGCCGACACATGCTTCCATAGAATTATAACATATGTAAATGCATCAGACATTTACGCACATAATTTTTGCAAATAGATAGATAGATATCAATCCATCGCAGTCTGTTCATATCTATGTATATATGTATGTATGTATGTATATGTGTATGTATGTACGTATGTATGCACGTATGTATGTATGTATCTCTCTCTCTCTTTCTCTCTCTCTCTCTCTCTATATATATATATATATATTTCGCAGTCTCTATGTATTACTGTCTCTTCATAACTTTCTATTTATTGCAGTTTGCTCATATCTATCTATCTATCTATCTATCTATCTATCTATCTATCTATCTATCTATCTATCAAAATGCTGTTCTTTCTGTAGCTTTGTATAAACAAGCGAATAATTTATTGAATTCCAAGACAGAAATATTGAATAAATGTAGGCATAGGAAGCCCTGGCTGTTGGATTAGGTTCCTTTATCGTGGGATGGTACTTTTTTGTTTTTGTCTTTGCCTTTCACTCCTCTATATAAAATTAAAAAATTAAAAAAACTTTTGGAGGTGAGGAAGAAACGACATATAAGAAGGAAATTAAAACAACCCACGTGACAATGAAAGGAGATACCAAACACAAGGAGGGGGGAGTTAAGAACTTTATAGTTGTTATCTCTCCCTCCTTGTGTTTGGTATCTCGTTTCATGGTCACGTGAGATGTCTTAATTTCCTTCTTATATGTTGTTTTTACGTCTCCTATTTAACCAGCCTTCTCTGACGATTCGTTTAGGTAAAACCTACGTAGGTTCGGCGTGCTCATTAGGTGTTATCTATATATATATATATATATATATATATATATATATATATGCCAGTTTATTATCTATTTATCTATCGATGTATGTTCATATCAACCCATCTATATATAGCTGTCTGTTCGTACAGATTTACAGATAGATATATGCATACATATATATATATATATATATATATATATATATATATATAGATAGATATTAACATAACTACCAGAATGCTATATATATATATATATATATATGGTCATTACTATTATTATTGCATATTGCAACTCACTAGCTATAAAGTTTCGATGTGAAAACACCCTCATCAGGCACCATCATCTGCCTAATGATGGTGTTTTAACACCGAAACTTTATAGCTATTGAGTTGCAATATGCTAATGTCAATAATAATAATTAGCATATTTCCATGTTCTACTTTTGTATTGAACACTCTAACTGTTGACTGTACTTCCATTAGTAACCATTACTTACATTACAGATAGATAAATAGATAGATATTAACAGACTGATACTGATCGATGGATTGGTAGATATGAAGAAACTACGGTATACAGATAAAACAAACAGCGACAGATAATGCATCTCCCTCCACTAACGCAAAAGTCATAAATTTCTTAGATGTTACCTTCGACGTGAGCAATGGTCTGTACAAACTGTACACTAAGGACACAAATACTTACATCAATAGGGAATCAAATCACCCCCATATAATCACCAAATCTTACATAAATCCATCTAATTTCATTTAAATACCAACTCTAGCTATAAGGAACTTTTTGACAATTCCAAAATTAAATACTTTAGTAAAAGTAAACTCAACACTAGTTTAGAATACTATGTTAAATACCAAGTAGGCAGAAATAGGCAGACTTCACGTAAACGTAATATTATTTCGTTTAACCCACCCTTCAACCGAAATGTCCTAGCAAACATTGTAATAGTTTTTCTAAATTTAATTCTCAAACATTTCTACCATTCACCCACACTAAACAAAATTTTCAACGAAAACAATGTTAAAGTCAGCTATAGTTGCGTTAAGAACATAGATAAATATATTTCACAACATAAATACTTGGACTACTTAAAGAATATCAGTTGCACTATTGATAATAATTATGACCCTTCTAAAAATAACTGCAACTGCCGAAAAAATTAGACCAGCCTATTGAATGGCCTGTGTTTGACTAAAAGTATTCTTTATGGAACTCGCATTCATTCGACTGATGAAGGTGTTAATTTTACTTTGGATCGACCGCTAACGTGGGGAAATTTCGCTTTAACAGTCACATGTTGTATTTAAACAACGGTAAATACAGCAAAAGCACTGCTTTATCCATGTGTTATTGGAAATAAGAAAACATTAACAAGAATCCAATTATTACTTGGAATATTGTCGCTAAATCCAAATCTTACAATGGAAAAGAAGACAAACGTAATTAATGCCTTTTAGAGAAACTTGACCATCTAAATAACTCTAATCTACTTAATGACCAAATGCTACCATAGAAAAATACTTACTAAAATTTTTAGACCCAGATTGATACTGATTCCTCTATACGCTTACCTCTTTCTTCCTCACTCCCTTAATTTCTTTCTTTCTTTCTTTCTCCCTTTTTCTAGCAAATATTACTATTAATACTTATGAATTACGCCATTTTGATTTCATCATTCTTAAAGTTTTTATTTTAAAAATTTTAATTTTAATTTTTGATGAACTTGTAGTCTATATCTACTTAATTTTTTTCTTGTTATTCAAAAGCAGTAACCTAATTTTATAAAAATTAACATCAACTGAACTTAAATTCAAATAGGACAATACATATATATATATATATATACTTTTGGAGGTGACAGTTCATATCTATCTATCTATCTATATATATATATATATATATATATATATATATGTAAACTTGTCGATATACTCGTTTCGAAAAACCCTCCAAGCACATACGCGGAAGGAAAAACTGGTGATAAAAAAAGAATGGGGTAAGCACTTGAACATCAGTCAAAGTACGTAGCCCAAAGAAAAAAAACCGGAGACGAATAACCTAAAACAAAAAGCGCTCAATACGCAAGTAGAGCAAACAAATTAAAAACTAACCTAGAAAGCCAACGAACCTACCAAGGTTTCACCAAATTGGATCTTCAGGGAAAGTCTGCGGATGACTATATATATATATATATATAGTCGGTGATATTACCTCTGAGCTATAGGCGCTCAGTAGAAAAAGGCCGATTTTTAGCGTATGATGCATCATACGCCAATAGCCAGAGTGCTCTAATTCATTATTGAATGAGCGATATATATATATGCGGTTGTCTACTTTTTATCTTTCAAAACACCATTTCCATTGTTAAATAATATAAGGATGATGGTAGAAAAAAATTGTTTAATATATAGTGCCTCTCTTATAGCATAGTTATTTACAGACGCCCACGTGATACCCAGCTGTGTGTATCACGTGTTACTGTTAAAGAATTCTCAAGTAATAAAAAAAACAAACACACAAACTCAAAAATTATATTACAGACGAACACGAGGACAAAATAGCAACACTCTTTAAACTGGCCAGTGAAGTGGCTGAATGCGCTTGGAAAGTCGGAATATTTTTATACTTCTTATCTCCAGCAAAAAGGAATGCTGAAAAAAATAAATCAAAAATTGATGAAATGTTTTTCGACGGTCATTTTAATGAAACATGTTTATATATATATATATATAAATATATATATATATATATATATATATTGTCAATCACTCAATCTCTCACGGAAATGGTGGATTTGCGCACGCGTTATCAGTATCCTTAAAAAATACATTCCTCATCTAAATCTCTCCCTTTCTTTGATTACTGAATCCTGTCATGCTATGCAGCTCTTCCCTGGTCATGATCTGGTGTTTGTGAACATCTCTTACTACACCCCTTCTTCCCAAAAGCTCTTACTATTTCCTTTGTGACGTCTCTTGGAACAAAGTTTTTAGTCCCAGTGTTTACAACTTCACCTCTGAGATCCCTATCGAGGTGTAAGCTGGCTTCGATGAAAGGAAATTCCAAATTAAATCTTGCGCATCTCCTTGATTCTCACCTCCATGATCGGCCGCTATTCACCACAGGAATCTCTTCTTTCGACTGTACCAGAGTAATACATCTGATTTCAATAGACCTTTCTTTATTTCTTCTCGTAATGAATGCAAGTGTGTTCTAAATGACGCAAAGTTATTCTTTGCTTATAGAATAAAACAACGTATAGCACCTAGCAAGTTCTGTTCAAGAGATTACTGGTGGCTTTTCAAGTGCGTGCCGAACAACAGCAAACATTTAATCCTTCCTACCCAACCAGTTGGAAGTCCTCACATCTACAGTAGACAAGCATGAATGCTTTTCTCGAAAATAATCTTTCAACTCCACACTTGACTCTCTGGAATGCCCACACCCGGTTCTCCGCTTAGAACAGATGTTCAACTGAGTGATATGTACATAACCCCGTCTCTGGTCTCCGGCATCATCTCTATATTAGACTCTCATTTGGCAAGCGGAAGTGGTGAATCCCAGTGATTGTCTTAAAGAAATGTACTCCTGAGCTGGTTCCAGTCCTCTCTTAACTCTACAAATATTGCCTTTTTGTTTCCTGCACTAGGGATAAGGTTTTTTCTTGACGATTGTTTGATTTAATGTAATCGATCCTATTGAATCGAGAAATGAAGATCGATTTGAACGACAAGCTTCCAAATCCTTTCACGCGAACGGGGATGTTTTTCAGGGATCTATCCTAGGTCCTACGCTGTTTCTAGTCTTCATCAATAATCTTTCTGCTGTAATGAGTACCCAAGTATGCATCTATGCAGATGTCACTACCATTCACTACCGTCTCAATAGAAAATCTGCCAAGGTAGTTTGCTGGTTGTTGCTCTTGAAACAGGCATTTAATCATTGGTTAACTAGGGCAGGGAATGGCTTTATTGTCTCTAAAATAAAACTGTTCTTCTTTAACCGCCATAGAGAAACGTTCATGACAGCCATCCGTATGGTTGATGCGAGTCTTCTTGAGAGTAAACACTGAGCTTTCTTGAACTCACATTTTCAACCGCCCTGAAGTGGAACGAATATATCAGATCTATAGCTGCATTTACTGTTAGTAGGATTGGTTCTCTGTGTTGCGTCAGAAAGTTTTTCTAGTCAAAATTCATCTTGTACATTTATAAATCTACCATTTGTTCGTACATTGAATACTATGGCCATATCGGGTCGGTTGCTCTTACTGTGGGACTCACTTCCGTGCACTTGCTTCCCTGATAGCTACAATCTCAAAAAATTGAAATGCAATGTCAGTTACCATCTTCTATCTTCTCTAATCTCATTTATCATTTAACCTTTTCTCAATACCCCCTGCAACAAATCTTTTACTCTCGTTTTAACCTACTGTACACTAGTGGCGGTCCTGCCTTGATTAGGACTAAAGTGATTATATATATATATATATATATATATATATATATAACGAGGTTTGAACAAAGAAAAACAATCTACTTTCTAATTGACCTCAAGCAAAAAGGGTAGGGGTTTAATATAAAAAAGTGCAAATCAAGAAAATCCATATACAAGAAAAATAATACTGAGTGTCCATAAAGTTTATGTGTACTTTAAAAAAATTTATAACTTTATGTGTATTTGCAAAAGAAATAATTTGGAAAAAGGATTAGAAATAAGTAAATCTATATTTTTAAAGTTTTATTGAAATTTTATTTAAGTTTCCACATATCCTCCATCATTAGCAATACAAATGGTAATACGATTTTGCAGTTCACGGAAAACATTTGCCAAGTGATTTACAGTAATGCCTGAAATCACATTAGTTATTTTAGCTTTCCAATCTTATAATGAACTAGGTTTGGTTGCATATACAATTGTTTTCAAATGTCCCATAAACAAAAAATCTAATGGAGTCAAATCTGGCGAAAGTGTGAGCCAATAAATGGTCCACCCCTTCCGATCCATTTGTTTAGAAAATTCCTGATTTAGAAACTGTCTAACACGCAGGGCAAAGCGACAAGACGCTCCACTTTGTTGAAACATTAAACTTTATAACATTTTTTACGGATTATTTCTATCACAAATACCAATAAAGTTATAATTTTTTTAAAACTGCACTCAGATTTTATAAACACCCTGTAGAACTACGAAAGACGTAAAATCAAAACAAAATGTATTTAAACATGTGCCTTGTTGGCTTACGGCCTATCACGTTGAATACACCGGTTCTCGCTCGATCACCAAAGTTAAGCAACGTTGAGTCTGGTCAGTACTTAGATGGGTAACCACTTGGGAATACCAGATGCTGTAAGCGTTTAGTGACGGATGTGCGTTGTGGTGCAGTGATATCGCTTATTAATCCGTCTTTTCCCTCCAGTCATTGGTTAAATGACAGGCAGGACTTGGCGATCCTGTTTTTAAAAACAAATCCCAATGAATCTTGATACCAGCAAATGACCCGCCGAGGTTGATATTCCAACAAAACAACTTAGCCTTGTGTTTTGTGGAAACACGCCTATTCCTCAGATAATGGACTCTCCCTCATATATTAATAAGAGTTAATAGGGAGTTCTTTAGGTTTCTATTCGAGTTCAGTAGAACTACTAGGCAGTTAGCCGAATACTAAGGAGTCAGCTTTCAGTGGAAGATTACCAAGTTCCTAATAGTTAAGTCGATTAGCAACCGACATATCACGATTATAACCTTCAGTGCGAAAACTACTCTACAACACCTTGGCACTAAATGACAGTTCTCCATGGCCAGGCTACCAAGTATAAAAAGAAAAATATAAAAAAAACACACTTCACTCCGTCAATCATCAATCTGACGCAGTTCAAGTCGCTTTTTGTTTCAAAGCCAAACTTGTCAATTATTATACTCATATCTTCTCTGATTGTAAAAAAAAAACATTCCATTTTATTTTTTAATGACATCATGAATGTATTTCTTACTTTAATATAAGTCTATATTTTCTTTATGATACCTCGTCTCTATGAATTTAAGCGCAGTACAAGATTGGCGGAAAACTTTATACATCTAGTAATTTCGATTGCAATATAATAATTGCAACCGAAATTATTAGATGTAAGAGGTTCTACACTAACAGTTACTTCTATCGCAATTCTCGATTTCGGAATACTCTTTCAGCTACTTGGTTCCCAGTCAACTTTGCTCCTCAAAATTTTAAACTTCGATGTCAATTGTTATCGTTTATATTCTTAATATTTTTTCTTTAATTGTTTTCTCTTCTTATTAATTTTCTCTCACTGTCAATAAATCCTTGCCTCTTAATGGTTTTATTGACTTGCTTGGGGTAAAATGATAAAAACAATGTTTAAATAATAGATAGATAGATAGATAGATAGATAGATAGATAGAAACAGAAAAATATGACATTGCGACAGGTATTATGGAAAAGTGAAACTTTATCGACCCACCCAAGAAAGGCCGATTTTGGTTAAGACCAGACTAAATGTTCAGTATATTGTCGTCTATTAAATGTCATATGCCAGACCTGTGTGTGTGTGTGTGCGTGCGTGCGTGCGTGCGTGCGTGTGTGCGTGTGTGCGTGCGTGTGCGCGCACGTGCATGCGTAATAAGTTAGATATGCCAAAGTTAAAAATATCAATAATCAGAAGAAATTACAACCCGAAGGCGTTGCTGTACCGCCTCGTCATTTGTGATGGCGTCCAATAGTCTAGGTTTACTTTTACACCAACTCATTTGACCTCAACTGCATTTATATCTGGCCAGTCTTGTCACTGTTATTATTATTATTATTATTATTATTATTATTATTATTATTATCATTTAGAAACCTGAAGGATTATGTTTTCATGTATACAAAGCAATTAGGAGTGATGTAGATATCTTTTTTTTTTACTATATATATATTAACATGGGCACCTCGAGGTGGTGTAATGGTTTGTCTCGCTAGGATCGTTATGATTGAGTTCGATCCTCACTGGGTGTCTACACATTCGGTTTTGTGCCACATCTAAACTACGCTTAGAAAATCTTTTTCATAGGGCACCTCGACGTAATGTAATGGTTAGCAAGCTTGTCTCGCTATAATCTATAACAACTGAGTAGTGAGTTCAATCCTGACAGAGTACCCCAAAAGCTCTATAAAAGCAGGTAGGTAAATCCCAAAAACCCCATCCTAATTAATATTAATTACATTAATATTAAAACTGATCAGGGTGGAGGGCGCAATACAATTTATATTCAAATTACAGAACCAATTATAAAATAAAACAAATTCCGATGTTCAAATTCGCTGAATGGCAATTTCTACGAGAAATTTCTATGAGAAATTCCTACGAGAAATTTCTAGCGTCATCAACAACGAATTTATTCAAAAATCTCTAATAACAAAATGAACAAAGATATTTTTCCGGCAGAAGTTCAAAAAAAAAAAAATTCATCACGGAAAATTAAAGGGGTGGGATTAATAAGAAAGCTATGTCTAATTTTATTTTTAGATTTTTGAAAACCCCTACTTCTTAACTGAGTCGTGAGTTAAAAGTTGAAATTTAGCCTTGTCTGGTCGAAATGGAAGGGGGAAAATAAAGGAAAAGGAAGGATGTAAAAAGAAAGGAAGCAAAAGGGGGAAGGGGTGGTTGACAGGGAAGTAAGCTAAGAAAAGAAAAGAAAAGAAAAAGAAAAAAGTAAAAAAACGTAACCATAGAAACAAGGTAAGTTGTAACAAACGTGTTGAAAATAAAACATAGCGGTTTTTGATTTAAATAAAAGGGATAAATATTATAGAAAAAAATTATTTAGTAAAATTTGACATAAATTTAAATTTAAATATATTTAAATGAAATTAAAATTAAAAAATTAAAATTAAGAAAATAAATAAAAAATTAATAAAAATAAAATTTAAAATATAAAACATAAAAAAGATTTTAACTGAAGGATTATATCAATTCAACAAGTGTACACACATACACACACACACACGCACGCACACACACACACATATATATATATATATATATATATATATATATATATACACAACACACTTACACACACTCACACCCACACCTAACCACACGCGTACAAATGCCTACACTCATACACACATACACTTATATATGCGCACATACACATTCATGAACACAAATTACTTAAAAAGCTGAAGGATATTCGCAATTTATGAGTTCGATTCTAATTATATTTGAAGACTTAAAGAAACTCATTAAAGGCGGTTTAGTACGAAAGGAACGAAAGAATTTTATTGTATTTATTGTAAAAGAATCATCACAAAACCAAAAAAATATATATAAAAAGGTGCAGGAAAAAATGGGGGTTAAAATTAATCTTACCCGTAAAATGGTAAATACTAAGATAAGAAAAAGGAAGAAGAAGGAATATATAAGGCTGGGATCAGTCATTGGTAGTGGGGTTCAAATTTACTAGTTACAAATTAAATTAATTTTGATCCTATCTTCTAATGTTAAATCTGTCTACGAAAGTCTCAGACACACAAAACAACAAAACTATATTCACTTCCTCACACCACTTTCTTCAAAATTCAAACAGACAATTTACTTATTCCCTTATCACTAACCCCCACCAATATCCCACACACAACTCACCAAATATAAGAAAAGAAGCTTTCCGTTCCTGTCCACATCACCTGATGAGACATTGTAGCTACAATGTCGAAACAAAATGTACAATTTGTAGTGGATATATAAAAACTTTTTACATGTTCTAAAATATCATTTATAATATATATATATATATATATATATATATATATATATATATATATATATATATATAGTTGATACATGATTTAGAGTACGTAGAGTGTAATACATAATTTTTACACTGCGACACGGAAATTTTTGCTTCGAGATTTAAAGTTTTTTTCTCGTTATCAGGCAATCGTCAGTAACTATGATGAAAACGAGTTACATTTAAAAACGGAAAACAATATTTGCTTTTTACAGAGTTAATATGAAGAGAGGGGAAGATAGAAAATTTATATGTTATTAGCGGATCCTAAATGATGCTAAGCTCTTCTTTTCTGATATTATGAAGCAGCGTATAGCATCCCGCAAATTTGATTGCATTGGTTACTGGCGTCTCTTCAAAAGTGTTTTTTTAGTAAATACGAGAAATTAAAATAACTCTCTTCTCTTCTTCACTTTTACAAAAATTCACAATGACGTGTGAAATCCTGATTTTGCCGAATAGAAAAAAAATTGACTTATTAAAAGAAAAAGACGGACGAAGCCGGATTTCGCGATCAGATGTTAAATTAATTTTCTAACCAATAGAAGAAAGCGATTTGTAAAACTGATAGAAATGTTAACAAGTCTATATTAAAATTGTCTTTGACTATAAAAGCAGAAAGAAAGACGAAACAGTCATTCAGATGGGAGCAGAAATTAGGGACGAGACAACATGTGACTAAAAAAATTTGAATCTGCCGACCCGGACATGTAAAGTCTAGTCACATTCTTTTTCCTTCTTCACTCGAGCTATTTCCTTTACTTCATCTTTTTCATCCTCAACATTCCTGCAGTCAACAAAGAAGAAGACTACAACAACAACAACAACAGCAACAACAACAACAACAAGATACCTCCTTTTCACTTTCTAGCCAGCCATAAAAAAGAAAGTAATACGGACTTCATTACTATCCTGTTAATCTTTGCATACACACAAGTCACAACTACGAACTTTTAATAAACTTAACTTCTTACTACTATTTCTTATTGAACATTTAAATACTACAAATTGATGTTATTCTGTTTAGTTAATAAAATTTACTTTAACATACAAAACGAAATATTTTATCCTTCTACATTTCAACATCCAACCTTCTGATGACCTTCTGATAAACGCTATGTTGTGGGGAGTGTTGGTTATATTTGTGAATTGGCCTTGTACCAGACATGGCTGACCGTTCTTACTACCTCATGTTAAACACCACAAACTTTAGATGTCACTATTATTCAATGAATATAAGGTGCTCACAGACACAGTGGACAAGGTTGATTCCTTTGCTCGCAAATTTACCGAGTCTATATTTGTCTCGTCTTGAGCATCTACACCCTACTTCTAAACTAGAACTGAATCTCAACTGAATAGTGTATATATAAACCCATCTCTGGTCTCTAACATAATTTCTAAGTTTGACTCTCATCGGGCTAGCGGGGGTAACGGAATTCCAGTCATCGTTTAAAAAAAATATTCCCTTGACCTCCCTCCTGTCCTCTCCAAATTCTACAGCAATTTTTTCCTGCTTCTTGCTTTCCTTCATGTTGGAAGACCTCTTCTGTAGTTCCCTGCTTTAAAAAAGATCTCTAGAGAGACACCTGACACCACTAATTATTGCCCTATCAGTCTTTTACCGATCTTTGGCTAAAGTGTTTCATCATCTCGCATCCCACAACCTATTCTCTGATACACCAGGTTTTTGATAAGAACAGCAATGCTCGAGTTGTTGCTCTGGATATCTCAAAAGCGTTTGGCAGGATTTGGCATGCTGATCTTCTGCTTGTAACTGGACGTTTATTCTATGTAATACGATCGTACCTATCGAATCGCGTAATGAATGACGTATTGAATGGGCACGCTTTCAAATCTTAACACACGAACGCAGGTGTCTCTCAAGGCTCTATCTTAGGTCCTACACTTTTCCTGATTTTCATCAATGATCTTCTTTGTGTAATCCGTTCTCAAGTAGGCATGTATGTAAATGACCATTTATTCCCGTTTCAAGAACAAATCTGCCAGAGTTGACAAAGTAACCCTCGCTACTGCTCTTAAAGACCTCTAATCTCTGGTGGACTGGGGTAAGTAATGGCTCGCAAATTTTAATGCTTCCAAAACGAAACTGCTCTCTTTTAAGCACAATAGAGAAGCTTCCTTATCTTCCATCATTATGGATCACACTAGTCTCCGACTGCGCCTCCTCAACTTCACTCTCTCAGCCGACCTCAAGTGAACGACTACATTGAATCAATAGTTGCATCTGTTAGGAAAATTGGGTCACTGTGTCGAGGAAGAAAGTTCTTGCAAGAATCTATCTTGCACATATACAAATCTACCATTCGATCATGCATTGAATACTGGTTGCCATAACTGGTCAGGTGCTCTGGGCATTATTTCGGTGTTTTTGAGAAAATCCAAAAGAATATCTGCGGTAATCAATCAGGATTTTGCAATTCGACTTCAGTCATTTTCTCACCGACCGGATGTGGCTTCATTCTGTCTTTTCTACAAATATTTTTATGGCTTCTTTTCTGACGAGTTTATCTTCCTTGTGCCCGGTCTACACGAATTTACTCGACCTACTAGATTAGTAAATAGTTCCAACCATTTCACAGTCAAAACAGTCAAATGTAACTACCACCTCTAAGCTATCAACTATTTCGCTAGTACTTTTCTCTTGTGGAACTCTCTGCCATATATAGTGTTAAGTTTGAATGACGCTTAGTGCAAAAATTGCCTGTTAGACTGTTAGAAAGGCATTTTTGGCAAGAATGTTTTTGTCTTAATGTACTCGATATCTATAAAGAGCGTTAATAAAATTATTGTGGAGACGCAAATAAAAGCTCTTAACAATGAAAACCTAAAGTAAGGCCTTTCGAAACCTCAAAGTCGTCATGTGTCTGTTCAGGTTAGTGACAAACTCTTCTACATTAATTCTGTCTCCCACTCTTATTCTCTTTATATATATATATATATATATATATATATATATATATATATATATATATTACTAATTAAAGCAAGAAGGACAATCTTCTAATCGTAACATTATAAAATCCAGTCTTTGCCAGCTTTCGCTCACCACTGAATGTGCATGGCCTCCAGGCGTTCTCTTAACGTGAATCTTATGTTCCTGTATTGTTTCTGAGGGCAAAAACGCACGCGCTAGCAGACGTGAGTATATATATATATATATATATATATATATATATATAGTGTAATGGGTAAAGTTTCAAACTGAGAAATCAGAGATCCATGGTCGAATTCCAGTCGAGTTCGTTACAATTATTTGCTCATATAATCTGGAGAAAGGTATTAATCTCTCTACATAACCCCAGGTATTGGTTAAATAGTAGAGAAAGTTGAGAACTTTAACCTTGGTTGGCCACGAAGAAGGGTATCGCTGAATTTAAGTCATAATATAAGTTGGGACCTTGTGGTACAGTTCTCTGCATTGTAGAGTGTAGTTGGTTCTGCACAACCGATCATCTTCAAGTTATATGTAAACTTAAAATAAATCTCCGCAAATTGAAGGGGCCTAAAGCAGCATCCACACTGCAATACGACAAAATTTTGAATCTGAAGGATAACTATATAGATAGTGGGAAAAACAGATAAAATGGACAGCATTAAAATCGAAATTAGAAGCGGAACACACTAAGGGAAACTTTATTAACATCAGCAAAGGAAATCATCCCAAAAGTAATAGAAAAAGAAGAAAAAAGACGAATGGATGACAGATGAGGTTTTTATATGAGGTAAAGGAGACAAAAACAATGCCATGACACAGAAAAATATAGAATGCTACAAATATAATAAACAAATGCAGAAAGGCTAAAGAGACGTGTGCAGAAATAGAATGAGTATCACAGATAATGCAGATATGCATAAAAAAATAAGATACTAATAAGACAAAAGACATGCTAATCAACAAGATATCGCGTGACAGCTCAGTGCTCTTTCTAATAAAGATTTTTTTTTCTCAGTTCTCATCTTATGGAATGCATTTTCGGCTACCATAATGCGTCTTCGGATTTTAGTGTCCCACTTACGTCGCTAATAGAACTTTTCTCAGATATTTAAATTTTTGTGCTTGTTTTATTTTGGTATTTCCGATTTATAATTTACATTTTGGGCTCATCCTTTTGATAACAGCCATGAATTCAGTTTTCTTAGTTTATTTTTAATTTTTTTCTTCTTCGCTTTCCTTAACTACACTCTGTAGAAAATTTTGGTTATCCCTGTCCGCGTTTGCTATCAAGACCGTGTCATATCTCACGCTGTTAAGATTGTGGCTGACAATAATGAAACCTGGTAGAACATCAAATTCTCTCACAATTGCCTCATCGTATAGATGGCATGGAAAAAAAACGAGAAGAAAGGAAATAAATGAATATAAAAAAAGGAAAACGAGATGAAAGGACTAATCATGAAATGAAGGAATATAATAAAGGAAAAGAAGAAGAAAGGACTAATCACGAAATATAATAAAGTAGAGGAAAGTGAGAAAAATGGACAGGCCCTCCATTGCAAGAAGACAATGCATGTTCTTCATTAAGAGAAATATTCCAAGACGTGAACTGCGAATTGAATATCTCAGAATCTCAGCTCGTACATAAATTTAATTAACTAAACAGTTTTTTAGCTGAAAATAAAAATTGAGATATCAAAATCTGAAGGCGTATTCGAACAGCGAAAGATGTATTACAAAATCTAGAAATTATGTAAATAGCAGGGTTAGAGCATGTAAAGAATGCGCAAGTTTTATGGAAAATTGATTTAAAAAAAGACACTTGTAGTTAGAATCAAAAAGTGTTAGTTGAATGAGGAAAGAAATGTTAGAAATTCCGACAATCACTGGGACATACTGAAGGCAATAGTGGAAAAAAATCAAGGAAACTACGTAACGGGCTTGTGTAAATGAATGACACAACTGAATATGGAAGGGATAAAAACAAAGAGACAATGATTGCTTAGAGCTACGAAGAACAGAAAGGCTACGATCACCTAACTCCTGAATGGTAACTGCACAGAAAAAGAAGCAATTTCGATAATGTACCCATTGTTATAAGTACCTAGAGAAAGAGAAAAAGGTTTTCAGTTGTTTATCTCCATATACGTTGTGGTGGAGTTGATATCGGCTCGGAACGAGAAATCGGAGAGCCGAGTTCGAATTTCAGTCGAATACGTTGCATTTAATTATACGCAAATACACTTGGGAAAGTTATTAATCCGCCGCCTTTCCTTCCATCTATGGGTTAAAAAGCATAACAGGTTGATTTCTATTGCCTTGGTTGGCAACCAGTCCATCGCAGAAAGAAATAGCAACCTACTACGAAAAAGTCTTCTACCCAATCAATCACGTTTCTCTCGAGACATGATCGCCTAAGCGTGTATCATGTATGGCACTTAAATGAGTGATCAAAAAATCATCTACTCATTAGTGATATCCGTATTGTGTTAATTGAACTGCTAAATTCTGGGCTTGAATTCGCTCCTAACTGTCAGTTTTTTGTTCTCACATTAATGTTAACCCTGTACAAGGCCCAGGACCACTCAAGGTAAAGGATTACATTAAGGGGTAGTTTATGCGGATTGGAGGGGAATATAACGGGTAACTCTAGACTTGAATGTCATGATTGTAGTGATCGAAGAAACATCTTCTTTGGAGTCCGTTACACAGAGCAGTGGTTCGCGGGAAGAAATTGGTTACATGGAACTTATTTTTCGCCGATAGAATACAACAGGAATGTAAGGGGTTTGCTACTATGTAAGTGGTATGGCGCTTCCTAGCCGTGAAAATAATACCTGGTGGAACCAGGTGATGCTGCTCGTCGGAGCACTCCCCATAGTAATAGCGATAGAGTTGTGACAATCTTATTACATCCTGCCTGTGAGAGAGAAAAAAAGGCCTGTCCTTGAAGATGCTTTTGAATTTTATTAAGACTGGAAAGTGAGGTCTGGAAAGCACCTGTCCAGATATGGCAACAGAACTCCAATTTCGGTCTGATCGGGAGCTTATAAAGGTAGAGAAGAGAATGAAGAGTCAGATATTTTTTGAAGTGGTATACAGAACCGAATATACCTTCAGCATTAGCGATAGATCGTATATAGGAATTCCACTATGTCGTGTGTGAGTTTGATGCCAAATGTCCTCTCAAGGCATGGGGTCTCTTTCAGCAGACATCCGTTTATTGTGACTTGTGGTAGTCTGGGGTCTGATCAGCAGTGCATGGTTTTAGAAGCATTGAATGTAACCAGAGAGTTTTTCCCTCATTAGATCGGAAGAGAGCTCAGCTGCGAATCCCTGATAGTCGAAGCTTGCAGAGGTGCGATCATATATCGTCGTATAATCAACATCGATAGTTACAAATTATCGGAGTAGATTCATTTATGTAAATCAGAATGAGGGCTGGTCTTGGAAGTGTCGCTTTGGGGACGTCTGTGTTGACCACCATGTTCTCGGATGATTAGCCGTTAATAATTACTTTCAGAGATCTGGCTGTTAGGAAGAATTTTATAATACAGAAATAGGTTTGCTACTATGTAAGTTGCCCGGTGATTCATAGCCGTGAAGGTTAGACCTAGCGGAACCAAAGAATATAGTTTGTTCTATGATAGTAGCGATAGGGCAGTGAGTGACTCGTCACATCGCTTCCGTGAGAGAGCGATTGAAGGGTGGAAAATAATTCTTTTTCGACAAGAACTCAGAAATGCTTTTAGTCTCTATCAAAACTGGTAAGTGAGACTGGGCAGCTTCCACCAAAATATGGCAACTGTATTCTATTTATCTGACTCTTGTAAAGCTACAAGATATCACAAGGCGTCAGGTACTGGGTTGGTACAGAGAGTTGATCATTTTACTTGCATCTTTTTGCGATGGATCGTTTGAAAAACAATAATGCGACGGAAATTTCGATTTATCCGACATTGGTTCAGTCAAGATTGGAATGGGAGCTGTATGAAAATGGGTAATGTTTCTCAGATTTCTAAAGTATTGCTTAATAAAAGTATTTAAAAGCACCCAGATTTCGAATGGTATTTTGATAAACGTCAGCACATCATCAACATCTTGCGAGGTAGGCAACACGAAAGCATTGGTAATTCGTAAGGAAAACTGTATTTAAAAAAGAAAAAAGAGTAAAAGAGACAGAAGAAGATTAACAGGTGCACTTCTAATCGTTCGAGCAGAAGTTGTAGTCGTAGTAGCAGCAGTAACAGCACAGCACTAGAAAAATAATAATTATTATAAAAATAATAGTAAAACATTTCAGGAGAAAAAAAATGAAAAAAAACTTCTGCAGATCTGTTTTGGAAGTATCGTTCGTCTGATAGTCGCTTCAGGCATGGTATTAAATGGTGAAAAGTTAACCCTTCAACCATCTTAAGAAAAAAAAAGTTGTTGAGGAGGAAGTCTTCAAGAAAATTTCCAATAAGTTCGGCAAGGAAGCGTAGAGCTTTTCTTTAGACAAGTTGCATCCTCTGCAGATTATTGATAGTTGGCAAGATTTGGTAGCAGTGGGGCGAGAAGCACTTTTTCTTATAATGGCCAGCTTATTTGAATATTGGTCTGATTTCTGCGTAACGGTGCGGAAAAACAATTCCTATATTGCCCGAACTTTCTTTCCATTTCTTTCTTTTACTTATTATTTTTTATCGCTTTCTTTTTCTGATTATTTTTTCTTTTCTTTTTTTTTTCTTTTTCCTCATTTCCTTATTTTCCGTTCTTTTCCTTTTATTCCTTTATTTATCTTTCATTTTATATCTGTTTATGCCATCGCCTTTCTTTCTTTCTTCCAGCTCTGTTTTCTTTCTTTCTTCCAGCTCTGTTTTCTTTCTTTCTTTCTTTCTTTCTTTCTTGCTTTCTAGGCTTTATTATTATTTCTTCCTATTTTCTTTCTTTCTTCGTACTCTGTTCTGTTACACTTTATTTACTTGTTTATATTGCTCTGATCTATTTCTCCATCTTTCTATCTTTCTTTCTTCCTTTCTTTTTTCTTTCTTTTTTCTTTTTTTCCTTACTTTTGTTTCTTTGCTTTTTTCTTTCTTTCTTTCTGCTCTGTTCTCTTTCTTTCTTTCTTTTTTCTTTCTTTCTTTCTTTCTTTTTTCTTTCTTTCTTTCAGCTTTGTTCGCTTTCTTTCTTTCTTTCTAGGCTTTATTATTATTTCTTTCTATTTTCTTTCTTTCTTTCTTTCTTTCTTTCTTCGTACTCTGTTCTGTTACACTTTATTTGTTTATATTGCTCTGATTTATTTCTCCATCTTTATTTATTTATTTATTTATTTATTGTTTCCTTGCTTTTTTCTTTTTCTTCCTGTTCTGTTCTCTTTCATTCCTTTTTCTTTTTTCTGCTTTGTTCGCTTTCTTTCTACTTTCTCTGTTCTATTTATTTATTCATTTATTTATTTTTGTTTACTTGCTTTTTCTTTCTTTCTATCTTTCTTTCTTTCTTTATTTATGTATTTTTGATTTGTTCTTTTTCTTTCTTTTATTTTCTTTCTGCTTTCTTTTTTCTATCTGCTCAGTTCACTTTCTTTCTTCCCGCTCTTTTTCTTTATTTTTTTCTATCTTTCTTTATGTTTTCTTCCATTGCTTTTTCATTCTTATTGCTCTGTTCTCATATCCTTTCTGATTTGTGCTCTTTTCTGTTACTCTGTCTTCCTTTGTTCTGATTTTGCTCTGTACGTCTTTCTTTCTTTCTTTCTTTCTTTCTTTCTTTCTGTTTTCTACTTCTATTGCTTTTTTATTCTCTTTTCTCTTTCATTCTCAAAGGGATATCGATCAAGGACTTGTGAATCGTTACACTTGCCCACCTTGGGTATCGTTATACAGAGGCAATGAAGTCGATGAAACAGTGCAACCTCGCCCTCCACCATTCTTTCTTATCTCTTCTTTTCTTTTAAGAAGTTGTTTCGCACACAACTGGTTACTTTTACAGCGCATGCGCGTACATTTACAACTCCGTTATTAACAAAGGCAAAAACACTTAAATAGCTGTAAAACTGATTACTTGAATTCGAGCCAAAAAGTGCGTAAATGGTCTTAGACAGCCGCAATTCTTCTATCGTCATAACATATTCAAAATAGCATTAATACCTACTTTTTTATTATTTTAGAAAATATATGGCAATTCTGGTAGTTATCAAACCCATTACGGTATTATGATTGCAAACTCAAAAGTTGTTACCTAACTCTGTAGGTTAAATAAGTTTAATATTTACGTTAATGAAAATATTCTATTACGCATGAGCCTGCTAAAAGAATTTGGAATCCAGATTTTAGTTACCAACAATACCAAGAATGAAAGGAAAAACTAAGTTGTAAACATGTTAAAAATAATTCTAGGCTTTTATATATGAACAATCAAATAAGACATAAAAAATATTAAAATCAAATAAGACATAAAAAATATTAAAATCAAATAAGACATAAAAAATATTAAAATGCTTTGGAAAAAATACTGTTTACAGTTTCAAGTTTAAAATTAACTTAATTGAGGAAAAATGTATGACAAACTGTAAAAAGTTTTCTTGTGACGCGCTTCGTTCTTTAGGACTTCATCAGAGTAAATTTGTTATGTTGGGGCGACTACATATGCGCACGAACGGAGGATGTAAGAATTTTAAATTCATTTATTTTTTAAATCTAGCCGATTTCATTTAGATTTTTTTCTTTCTCTGTCCATCACGTTTGTTAGTCGATACCCCAAACTGTGATAATAGAAGCTCTGTCTAGAATGGTGAAATGTTGGAAGAGCCCGGTCGACAATTTACTGTAGATGACTTTGAAATCAGAGTAGCATTTTTTATGTCAAATTGTGGTCAGCCTCGTTATGGTTGGTAACAAATCATTTATTGTATTGATTGGTAAAATGTCTATTTGTGGTATTATAATCTTACATTTAGTTTTCTTGAGGTTTCTCTCTTGTAATTTTTGAAACATTTATCCCAGGCGATCAATTAAATTACTCCTTCAAGTTTTATTTTGTTGTTTTATTTAGTATTGACTATATAATTATTTTAGATGCCCGTAGTGGTGCAGTGGATATCGGCTCGGAACAAGAAATCGGGAAACCAAAATCGAATTCCAGTTGAATTCCTTGCATCTACTTACGCACATATACTCTTGGGAAAGGTATAATCCGTCTTTTCCCTAGAGTTATGGGTTAAATAAAAAGACAGTTTAGGTTCTATAGCCTTGGCTGGCAACCAGTTTACCGCAGAAAGTAATGGCAACCTAATGCTGAATAATCTTCTGCCAAGTCAGTCATGTCTCTTTCGAGGTATGGTCACCCAAGAGTGTATCACGTATGGCCTTTAACTGACTGATAGTAACAAATACTATGTTGAGTTTAGATAAATTCTCTTCGATTCAATATGGAATACGATTAGTTCATAGGACGATATATTTCTTTGATTCATTATGTTTGTAGTTAATAATGATGGTTACCATCATTACTAACTCACTAATTGTTCTTTCAATGTCGAAACAAAATGTACACATTTGTAAAAGATTGTAGTTTGCACATGGTCTTTTTTTTTTAATCGTATCACCCCGAGCAAGGCGGTAACGTCACTGATGTGCAGGTGGCTACGTACGAGTGAAAAGGGATAGTCTCTTCACCTGCTCAATAGACGTGGGGGGAATGTGAACCGGGCGATAGTTAGATCTATCTACTCCAATTGAAAGAAAAAGTGAGAAGATTGGAAAAGAGAAAGCCGGAAACCACATCCTAAACAGGGAACAAGGGATGAGCCTCGTTACCTGTTCAATAGACGTGGGTGAGTGTGAACCGGGCGATAATTAAATATATCTACTCCAATTGAAAAAAAAAGTGAGAGGATTGGAAAAGAGAAAGCCGGAAACCACATCCTAAACAGGGAACAAGGAATGAGCCTCTTCACCCGTTCAATAGACGTGGGTGTGAACCGGGCGATAATTAGATCTATCTACTCCAATTGAAAAAAAAGTGAGAATATTGGAAAAGAGAAAGCCGGAAACCACATCCTAAACAGGGAACAAGGGATGAGCCTCTTCACCTGTTCAATAGACGTGGGTGGAGTGTGAACCGGGCGATAGTTAGATCTATCTACTCCAATTGAAAAAAAAAGTGTGAATATTGGAAAAGAGAAAGCCGGAAACTACATCCTAAACAGGGAACAAGGGATGAGCCTCTTCACCTGTTCAATAGACGTGGGTGGAGTGTGAACCGGGCGATAGTTAGATCTATCTACTCCAATTGAAAAAACAGTGAGAATATTGGAAAAGAGAAAGCCGGAAACCACATCCTAAACAGGGAACAAGGGATGAGCCTCTTCACCCAGTTCAATAGACGTGGGTGGAGTGTGAACCGGGCGATAGTTAGATCTATCTACTCCAATTGAAAAAAAAAGTGAGAAGATTGGAAAAGATTTTATAAAAGAAAAACTCAACACGTCATATTAGTTATAAACTATAGTTCATTTCAATGAGTTTAAACTGCTCATCTCTTCAGACCCGTTTACATCTGGCATAAAATTTCTGCCGGAATGAGCTTTTTCTTAAATTGAAGAGGGAACATAATAAAAATAATGATAATAAACATAAGATTACAAATAAATAAATAAATGACAATATTTGTGAGGGGAAGGAGGAAAGAAAGAAATGAAGGAACGGGAGGGAAGGGGGGAATAGATATAGTCCAGTTCAAATATGGGTAGTATCCGTTTGAAGTTATTTGACTGTCGTAGATGGTCTGACCTCTGAAAAAAAACAATTCCGCTGATTTAGGCGTATATTTGACCCCATCAGGTCAACCTACTTACTTATATTAACTTAAATTCACGTACACCTATGTCTATATTCCCATATATACTTACTCTGTGATTTTGTTTAATTTTACATATTCACTGATTTCTTTTTTTATGTTTTAGGTTTTAGCGTTTTCATACTCATACACATATACTCTTCATAAACATAGGGCTACCGTGCGCCCCCGTAGTGCGGTGTATATACGCACTCACATATCACGTTAATTAAATTGTCGTATTCTCAATCTCGCATATATTATTATACACGAGATATATACGAGATAATTAAGTACATATTTAAGCCCACATATCCAAACACAACTATCTATCTATCTATCTATCTATCTATCTATCTATCTATCTATCTATATACATATGCATATATATATATATGTGTGCATACGTACACCAACATGATCACATATGCACGCACACACCCATATACATAACTTATAACTTATACAAGTTCACTAGTAGTTTACTATGTCCCCATGTATAAGGACCCTGTATAATGATCCAGTGCGTTTGTGTGTGTATATATATATATATATATATATATATATATATATATATATATAAGCCAATAAGAAATAAATGATTACTAGAAAGCAAGAACATTATTAAGGAGCGAGAATAATAGAACAGTTATCAGGAAGGCAGTAGATAACGATTGACATTGCATTGAAATTTTTGAAGATCAAAGTTAATTAGAAAGCATTAAGCCGGAAGAGAACTTCAAAAGCGAAAAAAGAATGTGTTAGCATAGAACTTACGGTAACATCTAGCCAATCCATCTGTAAATTATGAGACCTTGTTGCCAATCTAGTACTGCACTTAAATTCATTAAGTCTAGTTACCATCGTGAAGAGCAGCTTATCCGAACAATTGCCAGGAAAGTATTTGTAGAAAAGTCACAGAAAAAACAACTTTACGATTATAGGAAAGTTACTGAATCCTATATGCCAGCTCAGGGACCAATAATATTGCTGAATATTTTTTGGAGTTTTTTCAAGAATCTCTTAATGTATAGCATGAACACCGGACCATATGTGGCAATAATATTCTAGCATGGACGAATGGTGGACTTATAGATATGTAAGATACATTCTGAAAAGCAGGTGGTCTAGCATAATACAGGGAACCAAATCTCTTAGCAACTGACCTGGGAATGGTTTCAATATAGTCTTTCAGCTTGTTGTCAGCCGAGAATGCTAGTCCGAGAAGGGGCAACGGGCTACTGTGTCTGTGTGTTTGTTTTGCGGTATATCAACCACTTATGAGTCATATAATGCCGAAATTTAATCTTCTCGTGAGCATTAGTAATTTTTTTTTACAACACATGTATTACTAGTAATTTTTAATGCATTGCTAGAATTTTTTAAGTATGAAAATGTATTACTGATATTTTAACTATAAAAATATATTTTTATACTTTCATTGTGTTTGATGGCTAAATATGTTCCCATAGACAACTGCTATCATCCTGGGTCAGGGTAGAAATAACAGAAATGAAGAAATTTTTTTACATGCTCCTCAAAAACCCCCTTATCAGAGACCTTGCTGCCGGATGTTATTTATCGTCATACCCAGAATTTTTGTGTGTGTGTGTGTGTGTGTG